>JAPYXV010005513.1:0-10472 GCA_028533065.1 Trachops cirrhosus | reverse complement strand
GAACCTACAAAGGAGTTCCCATCAGACTGTCAGCTGATTTCTCAAAAGAGACCTTGCAGGCAAGAAGGGGCTGGAAAGAAGTATTCCAAGTCATGAAAGGCAAGGACCTACATCCCAGATTGCTCTATCCAGCAAAGCTTTCCTTTAGAATGGAAGGGCAGATCAAGTGCTTCTCAGATAAGGTCAAGTTAAAGGAGTTCATCATCACCAAGCCCTTACTTTATGAAATGTTAAAGGGACTTATCTAAGAAAAAGAAGATAAAAAACAGGTGTAGTAAAATGACAGCAAACTCACAGTTATTAACAACCACACCTGAAACAAAAACAAGAAGAAACTGAGCAAACAACTGGAACAGTAATAGAACCACAGATATGGAGAACACATGGAGGGTTAGCAACAGGGGAGTGGGAGGAGGGGAGTGGGGGAAAGATACGAAGAATAAGTAGCAATAAAGGTAGATAGAAAATAGATGGGGAGGGCAAGAATAGTATGGGAAATGTAGAAGCAAAGAACTTATGACACATGGACTGAAGTAAAGGGGGGGAATGTGGGTGGGAGAGGGTGTTCAGGGTGGAGGGGAATGAAGGAGGGAAAATAGGACAATTGTAATAGCATAATCAATAAAATATATTAAAAAATACATAACCTTTTTTATGTGTGTTTCAGTTTGAAGCCAGTTTATTTAATATGTATTGTTAATTTATTAACATCGAACTCATGGCCAACAGCACTGAAACTCATGCCTGAATAACCCTTACGGGATGCACGCATTTTCTTTGGGAGGCACACCACAGCCTGCTTGCCTGTAGAAACACCAGACGATGCTCCAGCAGAACACTTGGGGCCATTTAAAACAGTGAAATCACCAAAAGAAAAAGCACAAAGATGTGAAATACGTGGCAGTAAATAGACCGTGAAAGTAAGGGAACCGAAACAAGGCCGACCTCAGCAGGAAAAGTATTCGTCAGGAGACTCAAAATTTTTGTCACACAAGCATTGCAATAACTGACTTTGGGGTTACAAATAATTTTAGAGAATAGATGAATTCACACATACAGAATCTATGAATAATGAGGGTTTACTATATATTTTAACTTTTTTTTACTTAACACTGTCTGGATTTTAATGGGTACATAGTAGCCCAAAATATGAATGTACCATGATTATTTGACCATTTTGTTAGTCTTGTACATTTAGATTGTTTTCAAATTTTTGCTGTTTTACTATCATCCTTGAATGTAGACCTTTATTCATATCTGTTATTCTTATAAGAGGGATTATTATTCTAGTGTTTAAAGACTGTATTATGCAGCTATGTTTTGCATAAATATCCTAGTATATAGTTCATATTTTTATGTGCTTGTGCCTGCAGTGTTTGATCAGCAGGCATACACCTATGCCTACACCTAACTCCTACATGTTCCAAAGGTCTTTAGGACTAGCCTTTGACAAGCTCCTGGGAGAGAACCTCTAAGGTCCTGGAATATCCTGACCCATAAGAGTGCCTTTGTATAATGACCATAGGACATACCAGATAGTTTATGTAAACAGTGTGACTTACGCTGAACACCTCTTTGGTTCACCTGTGGCTCTGGGTCACACTGTCTCAGACTTCTGGGGGACGGGAGACTGACTTGCAGAGGTCAGTCAGTAAGGGCTTCATGTGTATGCAGCTGGCTCCCAGTGAAAACCCTGGGCACCAAGGCGAAGGTGCGTTTCCCTGTCGGCAGCACCTCACATGTGCTGTCACACGCTGTTGCTAGGGGGATTAAGCACTGTCTGTGTGACTGCTGACAGAGGGCCTGGAAGCTCTCGCTTGGTTTCGCCTGGACCCTGCTCTCGGAAACTCTTTGCTGTAATAAACCATAACTGCAAGTGTAACAGCTTCTCCAAGTTCTGTGAGTCCTCCTAGTGAATTACTAAAACTGAGGGTGGTCTTGGGGACCCCCCAATACAATCCATTATATATTTATGCATACATGTAGGATTCTGTCTACCAAATCTTATATACTGTTTTTTTGGGAGATTTAAGAGATTTTCAAGCATAATTGGCTAAACTGTACTTATTTTTGCCTTATTCTATTTTTAGAAGTTAATCCCTCTCAGCTGCAATTCCACTATTAAACATATTTTTAAATGTTTATTGGCTATTTGTATTTCTTTCTCTATGAATTGTCTATTCAGATTCTTTTTCTTAGCTGAGTTGCTCTTGAATTTAGAAAACAGTAAGCACATTCACACATACACAAAGGAAATCAAATTTTATTTCCCTATTGGTGCCCGGAGCTTGGTGCACTAACTATTTTCTAAATAGTTAGTGATTTGCTTTATCTAAATAATCCCTGAAATTGCTCACTCCCTCAGGAATACCAGCTTTCTTCAACATGATTTTCTTATGTTCTGCCTCTATTTTTAAGTCATCTTAGCCCCACCAGCATTCTCTCTTAGGCTTTCTTTTTCTCCCTGCAAAACGTACTCACTGAATTTGTTGATTTTTCTTTTTCTATGTCTCTAATATATGCACCTTCCCTTACATTACCACCTCGCAAGTTTAGACTTTAGACTCCTCTATTTGGTTATTATAATAACCCTCCCATGAATTCAGCACCTATTACCTTCAAATCCATCGTGTAGAGGCCAGACTAAATTTCTCCTCTTCCTTCTTTTTTTATTATGTATTGGTTTCGGATGTGCAGCTTAATGGTTCGACAACCATATACTTGATAGAGTGTTTCCACTCGATATTTCCAGGACTCCAACTGCACCATACATAGTTATCACATGTTATTGACTATATTCCCTATGCTGTACGTAATGGCCTGTGACTATTTTGTAACTACCAATTTGTGCTTCTTATTCCCTTCACCTCTTGCACCCAGTCCTCCAACCTACCTCTCCTCTGGCAACCACCAGTTCTCTCTATCTATGAGTTTGTTTCAATTTTCTTTGTTTATTTTGTTCTTTAGATTCTACATATAAGTGAAATCATATGGCATTTGTCTTTCTCTGACTGACTTCTTTTACTGAGCATAATAACCTCTAGGTCCATCTATGCTGTTGCAAATGTAAGATTTCATTATTTTTTTTTATGGCTGAGTAATATTCCATTGTACTCGAATGTATGTACCACAGCCTTTTTATCCACTCATCTATTGGTGGGTGCTGGGGTTGTTTTCATAGCTTGGCTATTGTGAAAAATGCCTCAGTGAACATTAGGGTGCATATATTCTTTTGAATTAGTGTTTTGGGTTTCTTTGGATAAATCCCCAGAAATGGAATCACTGGGTTGTTAGGCAGTTGCATTTTAATCTTTTGAGGAAATTCCATACCGTTTTCCACAGTGGCTACACCAGTCTGCATTCCCACCAACAATGCACTAGGGTTCCCTTTTCTCCACATCATCACCAGCACTTGTCATTAAGTTTCTTAAAACATGGAGCTCATTGTACCACTCTCTTGCTCAAAATCTTGCAAAATTTTCTTTAGATTCTCTTATTAGATATGGGAGCTTCTGGGTATGCTAAGCCCTATCCACCTGGAATAGACTTCCAAGAGAAAGGTTCTGAAACAGAACAGAAATTTATTTCTTTGTGCTTGGTCTAGTTGCATCCAGCCAGAAAAAAGGTAAGTTGTGACCCGGAAGGCTGGAGTGGTGGGAGAGGTCAAAGCTGTGAAGGTGGTTAAAGCACCTTGTGCTAAAGCAGTTACACTGTTTACTAGTAGAATCAAGCATGAAGCAGGCTGAGAGGAGCGATAGCCGTGATAACAGGATGGTGTGTAACAGATGCCATGTCCTAACTGTGATACGCTTTTTTATGTTTGGCTGTTTCTTCCAGAGTCCCACTCCTGCTCTCTTGCTTTTAGTCTTCACTGTGAATTGGGACAGACTCTGAGTTTTTCCAGGTTGTTTCAGGGGAAGCCTGCCAAAGGATTAGGAATAGGTGTGAGGCAGGCTGCAGGCCTCCTAGGCATTACTCTCAGACTCTACCCATTCCTGTCTGTTTATTTCACTTGGGCACGCATGTATAGACCTTGCAATGGGTGGAACGTTGTGGAACGTGTCGGGTTTCTGGAAGAACTAGTGGACCAAGCAAGCCCCCATGTCTCCAGTGCAGACTGCAGTTTGACTTTAATGGCTAGGACATAAAAACCAAGTGGCCCCTAGAGGAGGCCTTAACGGCCCATAGACCCAGATCTGGAGAGCGGCTGGAGAAGGCTGCTAGATGAACGTCCGCAGAACCAGGTGGTGCTGCGCTCCCGTGAATCTCCAGCTGAGCGGATGCAGGTGCCAGGACTGCCAATATTCTGCTCTATAATCCACTTCTGGGTGAGGCCCCATGTGCCTGCCTGAGCGCTTCCTTCAGAAAAGGGTTTGCGACCGCATTAGATATGCGTACTAGAAAACCAGAGCCAGTGTCTGTTTTGACTCCACGTGTAGTAAACCCACGGTCAGCGGAGATGTTATGGGTGGTAGGTCTCTCCCAGGTAGTGCTGAGGCAGCCGCTGTCGGGGCTCTTTCATCCAAATGAGCTGGGCTTAGGGGTTAGACAAGAGATGCGTTGATAGAAGTGTGTTCTGGCCATAAGGGCATTTGTCTAGAGCAGATTACCAGATCTCTTCCCTGAAAATTGTAATTGTTGATCTAGGTTTGGGCCCAGGAATCTGAGGTTCTTATCTTCAGGGAGGTTTGGAAAGCAAGGGCCTTGGGATCATTTGTGAAAAAATAGCCCCGACCGAGTCTGGAAGTGCTGACCTCGCCCAGGGACCGGCCTTGAGTGGCGGAAGGAGGTTAGCGTCGCAGCAGCAGTGAGGTCTCTTCAGTTGGCTGAGTAGCGTGGGTTGATCCATCCAGAGCCTGGATGGGCTGCCCTTCTTGAATAGATCCATCGGCAGGGTGGTCACACTGACGAGTGTGGGATGGACCCAAGAACATCCTCGATGAGATTTTCTTGGCATCGATCATTTGAACTTGTTGCGTCAGGAGACAGTAAGCCCTAAGCCCTCAATCTCAATGGGCTCGCACAGTCACTTCTTCCCATGTGCATCCCCAGAAGGAGAAACCCTGGCTGATGTCAAATGAGGGCTGGGATAAGGTCAGATCTAGAGAGTACCTGTGTCACCCACAGGGGACAGTACAAGGCATGGGTTTGTATTAAAAAAAAAAACAACACTTCATAAGTGATTTTGATGTTCTGGTTAAGAATTCTTGCCTCAGAGGTATCTGTGGCCTCAATGATTATTTGAGACAAGACAGCTTATTTTATTCAAGACAGCCTGGTCTGAGTGCCTCCCGATAATTCTCTGGCTTGACCACTCTGACTTCCATGTGCTTTAGCAGCCTGGCATCTGGATTGAATAGATTCCCTGATTTATGTTCTTCATCCGAATGATTTATGTGCTGTTTTTAAATAGTCTGATACTTTGGCTTGGCCTGGCAATCCTGCTAGGATTTATTCTCAGAAGCAAACTTGTGTGGGACAGCTTGGTATCCTAAACTTCCACCCGTTCTATTCCAGGCTCAGTAAGCCAGGTCCTAGAGGGCGGTACTGGCATCCAAGGCCTTCAACAAGTCCTAATTTACCTTTCCGAGTTTCTCTCCCACGTCTCGCAGGAGAACTCTTGCATCAGGCAGACTGGCTCAGTGATCGCACCCAGACTATGCCTGCCCTGTTATGCCATTTTAAAGCTACTCCACCCACTTTGCTCAATGCATTCCATGTACTTCGAAGCCCCTTTTTCCTTTTTCTTCATCTGTCTGAACTCCTCTGATTTTTAGAATACGTTTTTCTGGATTGTAAAATTAATACATGTTTACTGCAGATAATATGAAAAACATAGTAAATTATAAAGGAAAAAATAATCCACAGAAAAGATACCCCGCTGTTATTTCTTCCAGCCCCAGTTTTTCGTATGTGCACATGTGTACATGTGGGCTTAGCAGTTACTGATGACACAAATAGCTTTCCTTTCCTGCTGAGCTGTTCTTCACTGCCCCTCCTGACTGCTCCTCTCCAGAGCAACAAATTCCTCACTCAATTTCATACAAGGCAGTTTTACCTCTTTCTCATAATACCCTGGTGGCTCCCTCTTCTACTGTACTTTGGAAAGAAAGTTTATATTAAAAAAATTCTGATGATAGCTCTCAAGAGAATAATAATCTTGTGATAAGAGTACAGATAAGGAAATTAATACATATATTTAGAAAATTTTTGATTATAGAATAATTGCATGTTCAATAGGGTCCATAATCAGTGTTTTTATTGTGGAGGGGACAAAAAAGAAGGAAAATCTGCAAATGATCAAAATTTCAAAACTGTACGGAAGTTTATACTACATCTAATCTAAGAATCCAGAAATGATGTTAGCATTTTGAGTATCTTCTACAGTCATTTTTGTATACATTTAAAAAATAGAATTGGACTTTCATCACAGTTTGTATCCTACTTCATTACTACTACATCAACACTTAGTCTCTAAAATAAAAATTTAAAATCATCTTTAAAATAAAATTTTCACATATAACTTTTAGTACTAAATATAGTTAAATCAATGCAGTCAGAGGTGGATTTTTAACAGTTTAACAATATGTAAATGAGCCTTTTATTCTCTACTCACCACTGGCTTCTTAGCAGTTGGTCTCTCTGAACTCATTTGTATCCCATTCTGTTTCTGATTCTGTTCGTGTTATATTTGTCAAATGTAAGTATTTGTGGTTGAGTGATATAAAATCGTGTATGCTTGACCACTGTTTCACTACAAAAACGGCACTTCCTGCACATGCATATGCATACACACACACAGAAGTGTTTCATGTTTATCCTGTGTCTTGCAACTCCACAGTTGAAGGTTCTTCAAGAGAGGCGATCTTCATTTGTTACTCATCCTGTGCCTCATACATTATTTTTTCAGTAAGGCCACTGCAGCCCCTCCTCTCACATGTTGCCCTCCTGGCATTCACTCTCTGGGAGTCCTTATCATCAGGAACTCAGCTCTTCATGTGAGGGGGTGGGGGGCAGAGGGAGGGGGCACAGTGAAGGGAGTTGGGAAACTTCCTGAACCAGGCAGCCTTTGTGCTGCGGTTGCTGTCACCCCGCATTTGCTCACTCGCATTTTCTGATGATAACCCTGAGTGGCTTAGAAATGTCAGAGGCAGCTGTGTTTGAATCAGACTTAATAGTGAGGCCCCCTCTCAATGGCCTCTGTTTCTTGCTTTCCTCTGGGGAGACACACTTTAAATGTGCCTGAATTGCGTTTTTTTGGCAGATTGTTACAGTAGAATATTGACTCTCTGATCTGAAGCCAGGTTTGTCCCAGGGATTGTCTGCTTTTCTAAGAGCTAATAATGAGAATTGATCAATGGTGGTGGTGATGGCGGGCGGGGTGGTGGGGCGGAGGTGGAGGTGGAGGAAGGAAGAACGAATCCTGATAATTGTACCACTGAATTCTGGAGCTGTTTGGCTATTTATCTCTATTATTTTGCACTTTTTTTCTCACCAGAAATGAAGAAAGTTTTTAATAGACATTGCATAACTAAAATAAAGCAAAGTAAAGCCAGCAAAACAAATCTAAATGCTGTTCTTTTAATTTCCTGATCCTTTTGTTCTCATCACTACTGTATCCATATAGGTCAAGTCTGTTTACAACTAACCCCATGGGGAATACATCATTTTCCATGTAATGGAATTTCATTATTGCAGTAGGAAGCCTGGGAAGATGGGGGATCAGGTTGCAACTCAGCCCTAGGGAAAGAAGGGTAAATACCTACCTTTCTGATTAATCATTATTTCTCATCCTCAAAACAAACGGCCAAAGGAAATCCATCTGCATAAGAGGGGACAGCATGGTAGAGATACAAATCAATAATAATTTCTTTTTAAAGTTGAAACTTCATCTTTTTTGATAAGTAATCTCCTTCCTCTGATAGTTTGGTCTTTGTTAAAGGTAACTGTCTCATTTTTAGCCCACCCCCCAAATTCTGATGTGAGTCTTTTAGGGGGCATTTCCCCCTGCTGGAAAACACTATCTTCTGTGTCACCCCAGGGCAAAATAATTCTCTTAGGCTTTACTTTCTTTGTTTGCAATATGTAAACAATAGGCTGTTTTCTTCCAGATATAAATTATAATATTGCTGATTCAGTCTTTGCTCAAATTCAGCGTGCTTCTCTCCCATGTAGCCTTCCACACCCCTAGTAACGATAAGCCCTCCAGGGTACCTCTCAGAGGAAAATACTGACTTCAAGAAAACTTTGTTTTGCTTTTGAGTGTGTTTGTTTGTGATGGCTTATAGATAAACTTTGTTTTATATAACTTTTTAAAATTGGGGTATAATTGACATACAATGTTATATTAGTTTTAGGTGTACATAATGATTTGCTATTTGTATATATTGTGACATGGTCACTACAGTAATTTCAGTTGATATTTATCACCATACATAGTTACAATTTTTTTCTTGTGATGAGAACTTTTAAGATTTTTCTCTTTTAGGCCTTGGCTGGTGTGGCTCAGTGGATTGAGTGCAGGCCTGTGAACCAAAAGGTCACCTGTTCGATTCCCAGTCAGGGCACATACCTGGCTTGTGGGCCAGGTCCCCAGTAGGGGGAGCATGAGAGGCAACCACACATTGATGTTTCTCTCCCTCTCTTTCTCCCTCCCTTCCCCTCTGTCTAAAAATAAAGAAATAAAATAAAATAAAGGTTTTCTCTCCTAGCTACTTCAAACACACAGTATAGTATTATTAACTACAGTCATCATGCTATACACTACACCCCCATGGCTTATTTATAACTGGAAGTTTGTACCGTTTGACTCTCCTCACCTATTTCACGCCACCCCCATCCCCGGCTCCCACCTGCCCTACCTCTGGAAACTACAATCTGTTCTCTGTATCTATGAATTTGTTTTATTTTGTTTGTTTATTTTTTTAGATTCCACATATGAGATCATACAGTATTAGTCTTTCTCTGTCTGACTTATTTCACTTAGCATAATGCCTCTAGGGTCCATTGTTGTTGTTGCAAATAGCAAGATTTTCCTCTTTTTATGACTGAAAGATATTCCATTATATATACATATATATGAATATATATAAATATACAGTATATATATTTATATATAAAAATCACATTTTTATTATCTGTTCATCCGCTGATGGATACTTAGTTTGCTTCCATGTCCCAGCTGTTGGAAAAAATGCTGCAGTGAGCATGGGGGTGCAGATCTTTTTGAGGTAGTGTTTTTGTTTTTTTGGATAAATACCCAGGACTGGCATTGCTGGGTAACATGGTAGTTCTATTTTTAATTTCTTGAGGTGCTTCTATACTGCTTTCCATAGTGGCTGCACCAATGTACATTCTCACCAACAGTGCCCAAGGAAGGGTTCCCTTTCTCCACATCCTTGCCAACACTTATCTCTTGTCTGGTTGACAACAGCCATTCTAACAGGCGGGAGGTGATACCTCATTGTGGTTTTGATTTGCCCTTCCCTGATAATCAGTGATGTTGAGCACCTTTTCATGTACCTGTTGGCCATCTGTATTGTCTTCTTTGGAAAAATGTCTATTCTGATTCTCTGCCAGTTTTTCAGTTGGATTGTTTGTTGTTTTGCTAATGAGTCCTTTATATATTTTGGATATCAACCCTTTATCAGATATGTGATCTGCAAATATTTTTTCTGATTAGGTAGTTTGCCTTTTCATTATGTAGATGGTCCCCTTTGCTGTGTAGAAGCTTTTTAGTTTGATGGAATCCCACTTGCTTATTTTTACTTTTCTTTTTTTATTATTAAATTTATTAGGGTAACATTTGTTAATGAGATTATATAGGGTTCAAGTGTACATTTCTGTGATACATGATCTTCATATTGTATTGTCAATACACCTAAAGTCACCACCTAAAGTGGGGCCCACCACCTAAAGTCAAGTCATCTTACATCCCCATATATTTGATCCTATTTTTGCTTTTCTTGCTTTTGCTTTTGGTATCAAAACAAAAAAAAAATCATTGCTAAGACTGATGTCAAGGTGTTTACTGCTTATTTTCTTCTAGTTTTTATGATTTCAGGTCTTACATTCAAATCTTTAATCCATTTTGAGTTAATTTTGTGTTTGGTATAAGATAATGGTCCAGCTTCATTTGTGGGGCTAACAAAAATAATGCTTTTTTCCGTGACCTTCTAAGTTCTTCTAGCTGGGCTAGTATTCAAATTAACAGAGACAGAGGAAGAAGAGAAAATCAAATTTTAATATATGTGCATGGGGAATTCACATAAGCACAAAAATTCCAAAGACAATGAAACAATATTGGGCATGTATGCCCTTTTGGACAAAGAAGAAAAAGGGTGAACAGTCTTAGATTTCAAAAGTGAAAATGGGTGATTTACAGCTAATTGAGGAATAGCAGAACATGCAGAGGGGCCCTCCCAAAACTGGAATTACCTTCTGGAGGGCGGGCCCCTTGTAGTACAGGCTTC
>JAPYXV010005512.1:0-10473 GCA_028533065.1 Trachops cirrhosus | reverse complement strand
GCCTCTCCTCATTTTTTGGAATTCTTATTTCTTCATTCTTTTCTGGCTGTATATTTTTTTCTTCCTTCTGGTCCACTCCAAGGATGTGAGACCCATCTTTCATTTCATCACTATTGGTTCCCTGTGCATTTTTCTTCATTAAACTTATTGTAGCCTGCATTTTTTTCATCTAATTTGCGACCAAAATCAACCAATTCTGTGAGTATCCTGATCACCAGTGCTTTGAACTGTGCATCTGATAGGTTGGCTATCTCTTGGTTGCTTAAAAGGATGGGTTCTGGGGCTTTCAATTCTTCTTCTGTTTAAGCCATCTTTTTGCTGGTTTTTATGTTTTTTTTTTTTATTTTGTTTTTTGGTCTTGTGGAGGTCCTGTAGTGAGGGGCGGGGCCTTAGGAGTTCACCAGGGTGGGGCACCCCAGTTGCTGGGTTGTGATGCTTATGTGGGGGCAGGCTCTGAGAAGAAACAATGGCGCTTGCTCTGCTCTCTGCAGGACCCCAGACCCCTCCTCCACCTTCCGTAAGCTAACTGGGCCCCTTTGGCACCAACTCCGGTGCAGGTGGGCCTGTTCACCCCGAGGGACCTTCCCCCTCAGTCAGTGACCCAAAGCTCCACTTCCTGGCGCTGGGACTCTGAATTGCGTGCAGTGCCTTGCTTCACAATGGCCGCCTCGCCGGGTCTGCCGGGGAACCAGCAGACCCAGCGAGGCGGCCATTGTGAAGCAAGGCACTGCGCGCAATTCAGCCACCGCCACTTGTGCACCCAGGGTCTGCCTGCTGCGGACTTGCATGTCGCCCCAGTTGCTTGTCCCTTGGCTTGGCCCGACTCCACCTCTCCTACCGGTCTGGATGAATGTGTCTATTTTTAAATCCTTGGTTGTCTGACTTCCATACAGATCAATTTTCTGTCAGTTCTGGTTGTTATTTTGTTTCTATATTGTTGTTGTCCCTATCTTGCTTGTGCGAGGAGGCACAGTGTGTCTACCTATGCCTCCATCTTGGCCGGAAGTCCATGGTTTTTTTTTTAAATTCTTTTTTCTTGTTGTTCTACTTGGTTCTGATTTGCTTCCTTAGGTTCCAAATCACTGTTTCGATTCTTGACTTCATTCACTCTACTGTTTTCCCCTTGTAAATTGTTCTTTATTTCAATTAGTGTATCCTTCATTTCTGACTGGATCTTTTTTAGGCTGTTGAGGTCCTCACTAAGTTCCTTGAGCATCCTTAAAACCAGCGTTTTGAACTCTGTATCTGATGAATTTGATGATCTCTATTTGGTTTAGTTCTGTTTCTGGAGTTTTAATCTGTTCTTTCATTTGGGTCATGTTTCTTTGTCTCCTCATTTTGGCAGACTGCTTGTGTCTGTTTCTATGTTGCTAAGACTCCCTTTCTTGCCAGTGTGGCCTAATGTAGAAGGTGTCTTATAGAGTCCTGTGGGACAGCCACCCCTATTACTCAGGCTGGGTACCCAAAATATGCTCTTCATGTGGGCTGAGTACACCCTCCTCTTGTACTTGAGCCTTGGTTGCTGTTGGAAGATCAATGGGAAGGATTTACCCAGGCCAGTCAGTTATAAGGATTGGCTGTGACCACTGACCACTAACCTCTGCTATTTGTGGAGGATCAGCTTTTCAGGGTCAGGGCAGTGGTTCTCTATCATGGTCTATAGCTGTCCACTGGGTGTTCAGACCTTCAGATTTCCCAGGTCAGGCCAATTTCAGGCCTCACCTGTGTTTTGCCTGGGGCCATCCTGCCTGGGCTATAAAGTAGTCTAAGATGGCTGCTTTTTCTGCTGGGCTTGGAGATTCCCTGGTGAAGCCAAGGTGTTACTCTAGGCTGGCTGCTGCTAGTGCCATGGCTTGGGCCACTTAACAAGAGGTACATGGGGTTGGGGCTCACTGAGGCCAGCTGTTGCTTATTTGAAAGGATTTAGGAAGTTGTGAAGAATGAGACAACACCATTCATGCATATGGAAAAGCTACTGCTAACAGCTGTAAGTTGGGTGGGATGGAACCTCAGGGGATCTCCAGGGTAGGGCAAACAGTGTTAGTCAGATTGATGGAGTGTCCAATATGGCACCCACCTGCTGGCTCTGGCTCTGTGGAAGGGTTCAGAAAATGGACAATGATATCTTCCCACCTTTCTGTCGGGGAGAAAGTTGCCTCCCAGCTCATCTTGATGCCAGACACTTCAGTTCCTCCCAGTGTGCCACTGGTACCTTTCAAGCTACTATCCTGCCATTGGAGCTCAGAGGGAGTGAGTTTGAGTAAGTTCATATAGGTTTCTTTAAGAGGAACTGCTTGGGACTCCAGAATTTTCTCCTACTGACTCAATCCCTACTGGTTGTTGCAGCCAGGATTTATGGGGATTTATCTTCCTGGCAGTGGTTTTCTTTAAGAGGAACTGCTTGGGACTCCAGAAGTTTCTTCTACTGACTCAATCCCTACTGGTTGTTGCAGCCAGGATTTATGGTGACTTATCTTCCTGGCAGTGGAACCCTGGGTTGAGGGGCCTGGTGTGGGGCTGACACTCCTCATTCCCAAGAGACATCTTCAAATTTTTAATCCACCACATATGGATATAGGACCAGCCTGTTCTGCATCTCCACCCCTCCTACCAGTCTGTATAGATGTGGTTTCTTTAATTTCATGGTTGTCAGACTTCCATTTAACTTGGTTTCTGACAGTTCTGTGTGATGGTTGTTCTCTAATTTAACTATAATTTTGATGTGGCTGTGCGAGGATGTGATCCATGTTCACCTATGCTGCCATCTTGAGTGGAAGTCTCTACTCTTTGTCTTTTCATAGCTTGATAGCTTATTTCTTTTTAGCATTTAATAATATTACACTATATGGTTGTACCACAGTTTGTTTATCAAAGGATATTTTGTCTACTTTCAAGTTTTGGCAATTATAAATAAAACTGCTATAGTATGGAGATACCTCAAAAAATTTAAAATAGATCTGCCTTTTGACCCAGCAATTCCACTTCTGGAAATAAATCCAAAGGAACCCAAAATACCAATTCAAAAGAACATTAGTTTCCCTATGTTCATTGCAGTGTTATTTATAATTGCCAAGATATGGAAGTAGCCCAAGTGTCCTTCAGTAGATGAATGGATAAAACAACTATGTGACATTTACACAGTGGAATACTACGTGGCTGTAAAAAAGAAAATTTTACCCTTTGTGACAGCCTGGATGGACTTGGAGAAAATGATACTAAGCAAAATAAGCCAGTCAGAAAAACAAAAATACCATATGATTTCACTTATGTGTGAAATCCAATGAACACACTGAACTCCAAAGGAAAATAGAGAAAAGCTTATAGATAGAGAGCAGGATGGCAGCTAACTGTGGTGGTGGAGGGGGCTGGTTAGAGGATAGAGAGACTGAGTAGAAAGGAAAAAAGACTCATGGACATGGACTACAATGTGGAGATTACTGGGGGGAGGATATATAAGAGAACGAAATGGTAGTGGACAAAATACAATACAAAGTTTTAAAAAATAAAGCTGCTATAAACATTCATGTTCAGATTTTTGTGTGGACACAAAGTTTCAATCTATTTGGGTAAATATCTAGGAATATAAGTGCTTGATCATTTGATAAGTCTATATTTAGCTTTGTAATGAACTACCAAGCTATCCTTCAAAGTGATTGTACAATTTTTCATTCCTTCAGCAATGAATGTGAGTTCCTGCTGCTGCATATCCTTGCCAGCATTTGGTGGTGTCAGTGGTCTGTATTTAAGCCATTCTAACAGGTATGTAGCGGTAACTCAATGTTTTACATGGCACTTAAAATGTTATTTACTGACATGTTACAAACCATGCGATAGGTTCACATTTCTGTGTTAACTCAGCTTAGTAACTTCTGTTCCCCCTCTTAGAGGCAGGATTCTTGTACAGAGAAGAGTAGAATTCAAAGGAAAGATCCAAGGACCTTGAACTAGTAGGGTTGTGCTTAGTGAGAGCTGTGGTCAATTGGTCTTGAAGAAAAGGAGTGTGATGAGGCAGGTAGATGGTCACTTGAAAATGCCTTTTCTCTCTGCTCAGGCCAGCCTGGCACAGATCTTCCTAGCCAGATGGGTTTGTGTACAGTTAGAAAATGGACATGTCCCTCTTTTTTCTGAGCAGCATCCTTCAAGCTCTGACCTGTTTGCTCACTTTGACCACTCTAAGGTAAAATGGTACCCATTTCAAGACCAAGACAGAGGTTTATTTTTCCTACCTCTCCTTAGCTCATGGGGCCCACAGTAGCCACCAGTCCCTCCCCGGTGTCTCAGGGGCTGGCTGACTGTCCATGTGGAGGGAAACCATAGGGAATACAGGAGCCAATGGGAAAAGAAATAGTTTTCAAAGCTTTAACTAATAAGTTATAAACATTCTGGCTGTCTTGTTTCACTCCACAAAGCCAAGCACTCATGGATTAAATGCATGCAGATATAATCTCTAATTGTTATTCTATTAAGGCTTCTCAGCTTTGTTCAGATTCTGTTGTTGGCTGGTAAACATTACTATGCCCTGCACACTGGGAAGTATATCATGAGGGGTTGCACATGGTAGAGGAGAGCCCTTGGGGTTTTTCTCAGGGCCCTCCCATTGGCTTAAAGGGCTGAAGAGACTTTCTCATTCTTTATTCTTGAACACACTTTCAGCTCTGCCTCATGATCCTTCTGAATCCATTTTCTTAAGGCTAAGTAAACCCTTTGTTTGCTTACATTGATCCTTGTGTGCACATTATAATTTTGTTTAATGAACTAGACATGTATTTATCTTTTGCAGAGTTCCTTTTCTATTTCTTCTTCCACACAGCCATCTCCACAGTTTTCTTTCCTGATTTTCCAGTTCTGTATCAATTTCTCTTTATCTTTCCTCCCCTTTCCACCACAGTGGGTAGGGTCTCTTTGTTCATTACCTTCATTTGGCATTTTCCTTCATTTGTTGATTCACATGTTTATTGAACAAACATTGGACTTCTGCTTTATGCAAGGCAGGTGTTAGGTTCTAACAGCACACAAGGATGATGTCAATTCCTGCCTTCACAAGGCTTGCCAGCTAGTGGAGAGGACGAAAGGTGTGAATTAATAATGAGAATGAAAAGTGCTTCTGTGGGCAAAAGTAGTGCTCGAAGGGCATGGAGAGTAGTGCCTCCAGTTCCCAACTGGAACTGGGGATGATCTAGGAAAGGCTTCCTGGAGAAAAACATAACTAAGTTGATACCCAAAAGATGAGGAGGGATAGATAGGCAGAAAGGAGACAATGCACTAGGGAAGGGGAACTGCATGTGGGCCAGTGAGGAAACAAGAATGTTAAGGATCTGAAAGAAGTTTAATGTGGCCAGATCAGGGACTGCAGAAGAATCCTGAGTACAGGACTACAGGGCCCAGAGTGTAGAGTGTAGGAAACAATGCTACCTGGGCTTTACCTTGAGAGGTATGGGAAACCGTTGAAGGACTTTTAGTATGGCTGTGACATGATTGTGTGTATGTTTTAGAAAGACTTACTATGGAGGGTAGATTTAAGTGAAACAAGAACATTTAAGAAGGTGGTTCAGTAATCCAGGAAAGAGAAATACAAGCTAGAATAAATACAGAAGGATGGAGAGAAGGTGATAGATTCTGGAGATACTGAAAATGAACTGGTGCCCTTGGTGATTCATGTGCTATTAAGAGAGACAGAAGAATCAAGTATATTACCTATAACTTTGCTTGTACCACAGTTTATTTAACCATTCAGCTAACTGAAGGACATCTTGGATTTTTCCAAGTTTTGCTGTGTAAATTTTTTTGTGAACATAAGTTTTTCAGCTCATTTGGGTAAATATGTAGGAGTGTGGTTACTGGATTATTCAGTAAGAGAGTTTAGTTTTGTGAAAAACTGCCAAACTATCTTCCAAACTGGCTGTATGTACCATTTTGCATTTTCACCAGCAATGAATGAGAGTTCCTATTGCTCCAAATCCTCATTAACATTTGATGCTGTCACTATTCTAGTGTCCTGGATTTTGGCCATTTTAATAGATGTGCTCACTATATGCTAATTTTAATTTGCATTTCCCTGATGACCTATGGTGTGGAACAGATTTTAAATTTATTATCTGTATGTCTTCTTTGGTGGAGGTGTTAATCAGTTTGTTTATTTTGCTGTTATTGAGTTTTGAGTTCTTTATGTATTTTGGATAATAATCCTTTATCATATATGTGTCTTATCAGATATCTTATTTTGGTCTGTTGCTTGTCTTCCTATTCTCTTGACATATTTTCACAGAGCAGACATTTTAAATTTTAATGAAGTCCAGCTTATCAATTATTTCTTTCATTGGTCATGCCTTTTATATTGAAGATACGGTTTTGAGAGAAAGAGGGGTTCAATTACGTGCTTTTCAGATTTGAATCCCATTTGGACACTCATGAGGAGAGGTCCCCTTTGGACATCCAGTTGAATACAGTACACTGAGCTCAGGAGAAAGGCTAGCTCACCAGGGTCTCTTCTCCTTGCCTTCTTCCCAAGTACTTGCACACCTGGATGGAGGAAGCTTAGTTCCTTCTAAAGGCACTATAATCCATGTCACTGTCTCTCTTGGAGGCTGCCTCATGCTGCCATTAATAACCTCCTCTTTAAAACTAGAAAGACAGCCTACAGAGACAGGAAAAACTTCTTCTGTTCTTGGCATTCTGAAACCAACTTTTAGTCTTTGCCATTCAGGAGGTAAAAGATTTCTACATGAACTGTTCTCAGAGGAGATGCTTATTTTTACACTAACAGAGTCTTGGCTTTGGATTCCTAAATAAGGTCTGGGAAATCTGATTTTTAGTGGCAAGATGTGTGGGAGAGAGAAATGGCTTAAATTATATTCTCAAGGGGGTTTGGCTCAGAAAATCCTGTTGGATTGACCATAGATTTTTAAACCACAAAAAAGGAAGATGCAGCATATGAGAAGGCAGAAAAACATTGTAGAACATCCATAATGAATTAGTGCTTTGCTTTCTGCCCTGGCCGGATGGCTCAGTTGGTTGAAGCATCATCCCATATACCAAAAGTTTGCAGGTTTGATCCCAAGTAAGGCCACATGCCTGGATGTGGGTTTGATCCCTTGTTGGAGCGGGTGCTGGAGGCACCTCTCTCTCTTTTTCCTTTCCCTGGGTGAGGATTAAAAAAAACACTTGGGGAAGAGACCATATCCCATGGTAGCCACAGTGAAGTACACATGGCTATATGGTGGCTAGACCCTGGTTTGTGTTTGAGTTCCTCAGCCTCTGAAGCTGTCAGTGGAGAGAGTCACTCAACTCCTGGCTTGGATCAATTAATAACAAATGCTTAGAAATGAAGTGGGAGGAGATTCTCTTACTATCTGAACAGATGTCTCCCCATCAAAGCTGGACAATAGTAAGTATTAATCCTAGAAACTGGGAGAATCCTGAATTTGACTTAATATTTATCTCAAACAGACCAAACTGTAAAACAGGAGTGTTACAATGAAGGTGTGGGATTAAGATTTTTTTTTGTTTATTTCTTCCCCCCTCCGCTTTCTGTGTAAATCAAAGCTCTGGAGCAAGCGAAAATGTGTGGAATAAAGTTCCATTCTGCACAACTGATGTAGAGTGTAAGATTTTGCATCTTTTCTACAAGTCCCTGTGTCACTTCTGGAACAGGAAACTCTTCCTTTAGTTCATAAATGTCCATACTGTCCAATGACAGAATCCTTTCCTTAACTTTGCCCAGGACATTCTGTCCAATATCAACCCACATCATTCCCTGTCAGTATTTCTATCTATTTCAATACACTTCAATGCTTTTTTTGCCTTTTGTTACTGCCTCAAGCATCATGACTTTTTGACCTCCTTGCCGTGAAAATCTCTGTCTCCTAATAGCAACCACAAAGCAATAACATTGTTACATTATACTGCTCTGTTTTCAAAAGCTTGGAATTGGCATGCTTCTCTCTGTCTTTCTCTTTCCCTGACCCTCTCCATGACCCTAATTCAGCCTTCAGATATGCAGACCCAACCAATTTACGTACTAACATTCTCATCTCATTTATTTCCCTATCTTGCTTGGCTACCATGGTCAGATATTTTATCTTGTCTTTATTAAGATTCAAGGCTTTCTTAGCATCTTGCTGTGCCCAATTTGCTGTCATTGCATATCACTCATTCTCATTTCTCCTCCTGGGCTATAGATCATAGCCAAAGAAAATGCTGGGATTTTACCAGCCTGATCTGCTACACATCCTGTTAACTTGGAAGAGGCATGAATTTCTGCTCATTTCCATCTCTCATGTCTTTTTATTTCCTTAGAAGACCACAATGACCTTCTAAACTGGTGTACAACTTTTAAAAGAACTTTTTAAAATCTATTTTCACACAATTTTAAATTAACATACAGAAGTTTTCAGCAAAAGTTTAAATAGTTAAAATATATACTTCCTGGACTATTGTAATGTTTTTATTTAAAAATAAGTGTTGCATCACTCCTATAAATATACCCCTTGTAATAGAAATAACATGGTAATAGAAACTTGGCATTATCACTTAAACTGAGTACACTATCCATTTCAAAAATATACTAACAAAGACTTTCTTGGTTAACAGATAGATTTCACGTTATTCCTTTTATTTCTTGAATTTATGTTATTCTTCTTTCTCCAAATTTTATTCTAATGTACTTTTATGCTTAATGCCATTTATTTATCACTCTGTCAGACTTATATACTTTCTTTATTCATTTTTGTTTACTCTGACTACAAACTCCATGCATTAACACATTTTTTTTCTGGAGTGGATTAGCATGAAAATAATTATGAGTATAGACTTAATCAAAACATCATAAATATATATCAGAGTTTGAAAAATATTTATTCAGCAAACATCTTAATTAGATATGTCTTAATTACACTGATAGGTTACTTACCACATACCCATGAAAGGAACTGGTAAATTATTTTCTTTGTTTTGTGTCCTTGGACTTTTATACCTGGACAATGTATGGGATGGATGAGAGATCTGTCTACTTTTGAGGAACTAAGGGAAGGGAGGCTGTGAGCAGGAGTGAACAGAGAACAGCACGATATTCCAACCCATAGGTGCTTTGTCTGGGAAGCCATGAGGAAGTAGAGGATCTGGAAATCAATTTCATTCAAACACTCTGTGCCTTGTTGCTCCCCAGGTTCCTGGCATCCCAATTTGAAGACCAATGTCCTGAATTCTCTCCTCTCCTCAAGCCCCAGTTTCCAGGCAGTGAGGAAAATGGTTGAATGAGATCATTTTTCATCCCTGATACTGCAGAACATCTAACTTCCCCCCCTTATTTCTCTTCTTCCCCTCACTTTTGGAAGATGTATCTTTGCTTGTAAGTTTAATTTATTCCTTCCCATAAATGCTGTTCTTTCATGTTCTTAATTGCATCCTTTCCCCCACTACCATCTTTAACTTCTTTCTTTCCAATGCTTTTCCTCCTGCCAATAAACTTGTCAGTCTTCTCTGTTTCTGTTCTTCTTTAATTTAACTAAAAAAAATATTGATCTTGATGCCTACTCAATTATGTAGGTTATTTCCATTCTATTTGTGGCTACATTTCTAGAATTGTGTATTCAACTTAATGTGTGTAATTGCTATCATTATTTTATCTCCTACCCCCAACGTACAATGATTGACACACTCCTTCCTAGAATTTTTTCCGCTATTGTCCATTCCCTTAAATACATTGATTTACATTCTCTAGATTTTCTACTTCTCACATGCAAACTTGTCTGTCTCATTTTCCTGTTTCACAACACAGAGAATGTCCTGGGAGCTCCAAGTCAACCTTCTCCTTCCAAGAGGTTTATTAAACGCTGCTCAGTATTAGGGTTCTCCCCTGACTCGGGATTTTTAAGTTTGGATGGCCACCTCTTGCTCTGAAGTTCAGTTAACACATTTTAAAATTTTTCCTTTGAGACTTCATCTGTAACCCACTTGGAAGTGAATTGTTTAGTTCCCAGATATGTCCACTTGATCATCATTGACAACACAAGAGAAAGAGACTCAGCTTAGCTTTTTTTTAAAAATTTTATTTAAATCATTGTTAAGTACAGTTTCTGTCCTTTACTCCCACCCTAGCCTACCCACCCATCTCTACCCACATCCCTCCAATTTCCAACCCCCCTAGTTTTTGTCCATGTGTCCTTTATATTTGTTCCTGTAAACCCTTCCCACTCTCCCCTGAAATTCCCTCTCCTCTACCCTCTGGTCACTGTCAGCCTGTTCTCTATTTCAGTGTCTTTGGCTATATTTTGCTCGTTTGTTTGTTTTGTTGTTTAGGTTCCAATTAAATGTGAGATCATATGGTATTTGTCTTTCACCAACTGTCTTATTTCGCTTAGCATAATGCTTTCCAGCTCCATCCATGCTGTTGCAAAGGGTATGAGCTCCTTCTTTCTTTCTGCTGCATAGAATTCCATTGTGGAAATGCACCATAGTTTTTTGATCCATTCATTT
>JAPYXV010005511.1:0-10474 GCA_028533065.1 Trachops cirrhosus | reverse complement strand
CTTTCCAGAACTGTTCAACAGAGTGAGAGAGATGCTCAGTGAGGCCGCCAGGTGTGTGAAGCGGCCGGATTTTTTCCCCCATTGAGGTCTAATTCCTTGCTTCGGGCTACAAATAAATGACAGAATCTGAAAAGTTACCTGGAATTATTTTATATTTAGAGATTTAGGAAAGTCTAAATCTAGGCCCATCGCAAGCATATCAAAGTTGAGACATGTGAAATCCAGTGCTGTTTATGAAGGCTGAGTCTTACTCATTTAAATATTCCAGGACCTTCACTACATCCTACTAAGGGAGATGGGCAAGGCAGGTGTCCTCACCTCTGCTACACAGATTTTGAAAACCCAGTGGAGAGTGGCTGTGACTTCCAAAGGGGCACTTGTCACAGGACCTGGATCCCCTCACTCCAACTGTGCTTTTCTGTTCAGCACACATAGCATCCTCGCTGAGATGCAGGGCAATATTACCACTTGAACACGTGCGCCAGCGGCACCTGCAGAATTTCCGAAAGCTTGCGCACAGGTGGCAAAATCTGACTGTCAAGTTGAGAACACTGGTCACAAGTTGAGGAGGAAAGTTTTTAAGGGTGAGTGCTAAATGTTTAAAATCCCAAAGACCAGTTTACTTGAGAAAGTAATTCCCATGGAAGAATCTGGCGGAGTTACGCAGGGAACTAACTACACAGTGGCCCTTTCCGCAGCTTGGCCGCCTGCCCTGGGCTAGCAGCTGAGGGGCATCACAGTGTTGCAGGGCCCCCGGCCGCTCTGTGTCTGTTCCTTCCCTGTATATGTATCTGCGGTGTCAGTAGCTCCCAGGCAGGCCCAGTGTGGCTTCTACAACGCTGCTTGGAGCTCAGTCTTGCTGTGTGTTTATCTCCCTCCTAACCCCGTCATTTTGATTTCATCTATTTATTAAGCCAAATACAAATCTGAAAATGAAAGAGAAGAATAATCAAATTGGACTCTTAAATGTTTGCTCAATGTTATTGTGGTTTTATAGTTGTTTTATTTTACTATAGTGTTCTTACATCTATAATTAAGATATATTTCAAAATCACATTGATAGTGCATGATCTCATTGCCTATGTAGTAAAACAATTATTGGTTTAAATAAACAAAATAATTATGCAGCATTCACAGAGTAATCCAGCCACATTTTTAATATTCAGTCATTTGAATAATTAGAAAGATCTGACAAAGGCTGAATACCTTACAACAAAATCTGGGTGTGCCATGGGCTCTGCTCTGAATCTTGGGTTTGGTTCTTTCAAAATATGAGGGCTTTTGGATTCTTTTCTGACTTTGACATAAGCAGCCTATCCTTTCATCACTCTGCTTTAGGTCTGGTTTCAAATATAAGTAACCCTTCTACAACCTCCATTTAAAAAAAATCTATTTCATTCAACTAAAATGATGAATTGGGAAAAGATTGACGGCATCCCAGCTCTTAGCAGTCGGATTAAAGGTCAAAGTGCCAGGAAACCACAGGGTCTGACGGAACCTATGGGTCACCTTCTGGCAAGGGTAACATACACCTGGTGTTTTCTTTGGCAACCCAGAAATCTGCATGTCGGTGCGGGTGTCTTGAGCTACTAATGGTGTAGGTATCTTGAGTTTAGAAATGCATCAGTTATTTTCGGGCATGCTTTCTGCTGCCTTCTTTTATTTTCTCAACCAGCTGAAGAAATGGCTGTCACCCCAAGTCTGTCTTCTGAGGGGCTGCTAGGGATAGCCCGGGGATAGCACAGACAACTGTCTTCTTCCAGACATCCCATATTGCCCCTGGGTCTCTGTTGGCTTCTCCTAAAATAGAGACTAGATGAAATGAGCTTAAATAATCTTCTCAGCTTTACTATCCCAGCGCCATGTCGGAAGGGAAGTAAAAGGCATTCCCAACTAATTACATCTACTCCTTTCCTCTGCGTCTTCTTTGCACTCTCCCATGGAATGTTTGGTTGAAACAGTTAAGAAGTTGAGGACCTTATGGGGTCTGATTCCCTAGTCTTGTAGAAGTAGAAAGTTGCATCTCAGACATCTAGTCAAAGTTCCAAATTATAAGTCTGTGCACAATTGGTAAAACTATATTAGAAATAAGGTTACTTATAGGTTACTTATAGTTATAAAACTATATTAGAAATAAGGTTACCAAGTGCCAGTTACTCCCCAAAATGATAGAGGTGGTTAAACAAATGTGTAGCTGTACACGTGTGTCATGGAACCCAACTCTCGCTTCTAAGCATGACTGCCGTGGCTTTGCCAGAAAGGAATTCGAAAGGCAGAAAGGTTTGCCATTAGTGGGCCATGGCCCATAAATAAAAGACTTCCCTGCAAACCTTTTGGTATTCTTTATGCTAACTTATAATTCAGAAGATAATACCTTTTGGACATACTGTAATTTGGGAAACATGGGATTAATTAATGAGTTGGTGTAATGCCTAAGCTAGGGTAACAGGAAAAAGTTTAGCTTGCAAAAATCATGGGTTCCACCTGGTCAGGAGTTTAGCTTCTCTGTTTAGCTCAAGTTAGAGAAAAGTTTACATCATTTAAAAAGAACATTTTCAGTTTACATTTGACTTTCAATGATCTCAGTTCTTAGACCTCGGGATAAACATATTTAATATAGTATTTATGTGCTGCGAGAGTTCTGTTGACATAATGCTGTGGTCATAGTTATAGCCCATTATTGCAGGTAATAATTATGCTATAATCAGAAAGTCTTCCCATTGTATAGTGGTTTTGAAGTGTACCTTAGTAAATGCTTTTGAAATTTTTATAGCCAAGGAGGTTCATCATACGAATTTGAGGCCTTCCATATTAGGCTTTTGGAATCACATGAGGTATTTCAGAAAAATGGAGACTAATTGAATTCAGAGGCTTCTGTGGGGTGGGCAGAGTGAAGAATTCAGTCAAATGATGTCATCCAAGGGCAGCAAGCCCATACCCGAAAAACTGGCAGCAGCTCACCCATTCCGAGCCACCTGAGACATTTCCTGGGCTGGAAGCAGTGTTGCGGAAATTGAACTTACCGTACTTGCCAAATTTACCACACCTTGCCAAAATATAGGTACCTCTCATATTGCCTCAAGAATAATTACAGCTTTACTTTTTTTCTTAACAAGAGCTTCCAATAAAGTAAAGCAGAAATCAGTAATGCTTGCATTTTAGCAGATTAGAGAAGGGCAATGTAGGTGTGCCTCCCCTGCCCTTTGAAAATGGGGCTCATAAGTGGCATTTACTGTGAATTATTATCCATAAGGAAAGCAATGTCCTTGACTGTACAATCAAAGAGTTTTGACAAAGAGCTCTGTTTTGGTTTGGTTTGGTTTCAGGCCACAGTTCCTCTAGCAAACAATTACTAGATCACCTTTAAAAAATAAGTCATGATTAACTCTATCTGGAAATAAAGTTGGATCTTAATCGATCTTTCTTTATACCCAAGTCCAAGTGGATGGCTTTATTCCCTCATTCAGTGCTGCTAATCTTCAGTGCTTTCATATACATTCTATGTTCATTGTTCCAACAATCCCATGAGGTCATGGTTTACCCTATAAAGACTTATATGCATGTCCATTTTACAGAAGGAAAACATGAGCCCTGAGAAGTTCAAGCATTTCTCTGAGAGGCCGGGAGCCACAGAGCTCACTCTGAGCTTTTCTAAGTTCCCGTCTCCTTTCAAAACCTACGCCCTCAATGTTCAAGACTCTGTCATTTCTGTGGTATTCTTTAACCCATGGAAATCTAATTTATCTAAGATTTATTAGGATATATGAGGTGAAAAAAAGTTGTGCAACAGGAAATTGAACTATGATATCCCACAGCATATCTCCCCTGCCAACTTCCTTATAAACAGAGGATGAATTCCAAATATTAAAAAGTTACTGTTGGAGTATGACATATTTGCAAATCTTTCCATATGATTTGAAAAGCTAGCAAACAAATCCGGTATCATTCATTTACTCTGAAAGCTTAGGCAGTGTGTTCCATGCTTAGTGTTTCCCTGAATGAGTAAGAGGCTGACCTGGCCCTCTGTGGGCTGGGGTAGGGGAGAGCCCCCACAGCAGAATGGATTAATCAGGCCTACAGCCAAAGCAGACACAAAGTCCTCAGATCTGCTGGGGTAGGGGGGGGGTGTGCATGTGTGTGTGTGTGTGTGTGTGTGTGTGTGTGTGAGAGAGAGAGAGAGAGAGAGAGAGAGAGAGAGAGAGAGAGAGAGAGAGAGAAGCTTCAGGAGAGACCCAAGTTCTCACAGCAGTGAAGTTTAGAAGCTGGGTGGAGAAAGCAGTTCGCCTACATGCCCAAATGCCCAGCAGTGGAGTGACTGTGTGTCCAGAGGATGGTGGGCAGCTCACCTGACTAGGAAGGAGCCTGCATAGAAGGAGGTGAGGAGGGTGTGGTGAAGAGGGAGCTGAAAAGGGAGGTGAGGAGGGCGTTGCCAGACTGTGGAAGGCCTTGCCTGCCACACCCTCAGAGTCTTAGAAAACAAGCAAATAGCTTTTTCCTTGAAGACATACATTCATAAGTTGATCAGACTATTTCGTATCTATCCTTATAAGAAGTCTTTTGATTTCTCTTATTTTTCTATGCAATTTCTGTGTGATTGATCTATATGCCTATGCCCTATCCATAGGTTCAATCTCTGTAGTGAGAAATCTTTCTAGATGCTTTTTTAAAGGCATCTTAGGACCTATTTACCACTTCTATTAACACCTTTGTTCTTTGTCATAACATCACCCGATTTTAATTACCCATTAGGTTGTTATGAGTTTAAAAGATTCCAAACTCATAATATTTCTTTAAAAAACAAAGATTTACTCATATGAAGAACTCAAATAGTCAAGACTAAGAAAGCGTTGGTAGGAAGTACAGCCACAGTTTTAAATATTAATGTATGCTCCCAAAGGACTTGAGAGTAGCCTGTATTAAGCAGTCCTGCTGATCGTCATACCACCAATTTATTTAACAAGCCCCCTTCTTAACTGTTCATGAAAAACTCTCAGAGGTATCACAAATCAGTGTGGCCTGAATGAATGGGGCTTTCTCTTCCTATAATTTGAGAGCAAACAGTTGTTCCAGAATCATTGTTTTTGCTCCTCCTTCTTTTTCTCTCTTAGTGATCACTTTTGGTCATTTTACTACTAAATTATCTCCCATAAATGAATTCAACTACTAATCCTGTGACTTCAGCTCTGAAAACACACCATGAATGAGGAATATCACAACTGATTGGTGGAAATGTCTCCTGTTAGACAATGCATCCTCACAGATTTGGCTATCTCTTCTGGAAACAAAAGTTCTATAACCTGCTTTCTCCCTTCTTGCCAACAAAATTCACTGTCCTGTCATGTATGTGTAAATATTATCTTGTACATTTGTTTCATTTACATCTACTGCACACTTTCCTATTTTCATTCTTAAACATAGGATCTAGTGTAGAAAATATGTTGGAAGGGCACTGTATGTCCATCACATACAGTCAAAGTGAAGGTTCAAGTTTGTGTGTCATTCATTTTTGTGTTTGCTTTTATCACTTGGGTAACTGAGAGCTAAACTTGTCTGTTTGATATGTGTGATTTAAGCAGCTATGGGTACCTGATGATTATCATGCACTTAGGCCTTAAATAACACAGAAGACATCATACCAGCACCATCTGATCAACAGAGTTTCCTTTGTAGGATGAGTAAGAGGTGGAATTATTTCGCAACTGTCTTATATGAATTGTAAGCACCAGTTATGTGAGAGTGAGTAGGTGTGGTACATATGAGGTCACGGAGAATGATCCCTGTGGAATTTTGCAGCCTGCTGCTTATAGGTGGCCTGTTAAGAGTGCCTGTATGTCATGTTGGTAAAGTGTAACAGAAAGAAGATGTGTTACAGTAATTAAGGTGACTGATGATCATTCAAACTCAAATAAATTACAGTCTAACCAGAGTCAGACAGTGGTCCTTGAATTTCAAGGTTATGCTTGATATTTAAAGAGCCTTCTGAAAAGTAGGGGTTCTAAAAAAGCATGGTCCTCACACCCGCAGGGTTAGCCTCACCTGAGATTTTGTTAGAAATTAAAATTCTTGGGCCCTGTCCCATACCGGCAGAATCAGAAGCTCTGAGGGGGGGACACAGCAGTCTGTGATCTGTCAAGCTCTCTGGATAATTCGTAGGTCCAATCGGAGTTTGAGAACCTCTGCTGTAAAGGAACGTGTTGTCGCTTAAGTGAGAGTTGAAAGTCATGATATGCCAATGCCAGGGCGTCCATTTCTTGCCTACTTCTAGAAATAAGCAGCGCGGATGACTCTTGAACAGTGTAGGAGTTAGGGGTGTCAACCCCCTGCACAGTCACAGATCCACATGTTAACTTTTGATTCCCCGAAAACTTAACTACTCATAGCCTACTGTTGACTGGAAGCCTTAACAATAACATATACAGCCAATTAACACATATTTTGCATGTTATATGTATTATATATACTGTATTCTTACAATAAAGTAAGCTAGAGAAAAATGTTATTAAGAATATCAAAAGGAAAATACATTTACTATATTTATTAAAATCCTCATGTAAGTGGACCCACAGGATTCAAACTCATGTTATTCAAGGGTCATCTATACAGTCATTTATGGCTAGCAACATTACCAAGAAAAAAATGTTAATTTGACGACAGAGACCAAAGCAAAATATAGTTTCAGCACTTGTTAATGAAGCGAAAGTCTGAAAGTACTGGACCAGCAAAAAGGGGGCTGGATTTCAGCGGTGACCCCATCTTCCGTTCTGCTTTTAAAAGATTCTTAATTGAATGGAACTGAAAGTTCAGTTGGAAAAAGTTTGGAAGTGGATCATCTGTTCTTCCCTGCTCTTTCAGATAGTCACAGATCTTTTCTGAGGGCAGCTGGGCTCACATACCCTTTGACCCACCCATTTCTAGCGATTTTCCCACAGAGAACTCAAAACAGGCTGTGCAGAGGCTCTCCATTGCCAAGGTCCTGATGAGCACGTACAGAGAGCAGGTCCGTCGTTCAGAAAGAGTGGCGCACTGTCCCGTGGAATACCCCAAGGCCTTGGAAAAGCACAAAGTAGAGCCAAACCAACGTGGAAGGCTGCCCAGACGTGTGCTAGGGGCTGAAAACAAACACAGGGGAAATGCATGTGCCACATCGAACTTCTGGGAAGAGAAACCCGGACTGTAAACATATGTGTGTTGTATGTATTTGTATGTGCACGGTAAAGGTTCTGGAAAGGTAGCTCAACACTAAGCCTTTAAGGTGGTTTTCCTGGGCAGGGGGGATTATATAAAGATGGGTGGTTCATATGGGGCAGAGTTTTCACTTCATTATCTTAGCACTTTGTCTCATACTTGAATATCCCACGATGGATACATATTCCTTTTGGGGGAAAAAAAGATTAGTATGAAACTAAGTCCCTGGAGTATTAGGGACAGCTAATTAGCAGCTGTGCTAACTGCTGTCCTGTGACCCTCTGTTGCCCAATCAGTGTTATTCGGGATGATTTTCACTCTGGATAACAGAGCTACTCGGAGATTTAGAGCTAGAATTTAACCTCATCTATTCATTTTGCTTGTGAGGACACTGAGCCCAGAGGGACTAAGGGACTGGAGTCCAGCCCCCTCCCATGGTGACAGAGAAAAAGCAAAGGGGAGGCCCATAACCCCCTCCCCCGAACTGAAAGTGAATCAAGCTGAAAGGAGGTTTCATGCTTTCTGTCCATGGCCACTCATGCCAAGGTGAGCCCATCACTGTTTCGTCTTAGGGCTTATCCTCGACGGGTTCTAACACTGATAATTAACGTGTAGATTTCTGTAGTTTAGAGATAGAATGTACTAATCTTTGTGGTCTGGGACTGAAACCAGGACTGTTGAGCAAGGACCATTCATTATTCGCTGCCTTTCAACCCAACAAGTAGAGCCATGCCATTTGGCACAATTCTATTTGAAATTATTCTCTTTTCTTTTTTCTTAAAAGAAGGCTTCTCACACCATCACTGACCATAAAATGATTTGAAGAAAATGTAAATACAGTCACTCAGTATATGAAAGGAGACAATACTGAAAGCAGAAAGTCAGAATAGTTGTCAAAACCATTCTCAGTTCTGAGATTTAAGAACTGGTAGGATTCCAGCCTTCCATGTAGAATAAGTATACTTTCGTTCTATGCCATGCCTAGTTGAAAGGGGAGGCTTAGATTCACTCACACTGAATAATTATTCCAAATCTTAGTCTTTTGCCAAATAATGAGAAGATTCAACTTTATGAATAGATGTATTTTATTTTTGGACTTCATCAATGTCAAAAGCTACTTGGAGCTCTGATTTCAGGAAAGAAAGAAAGAATTTCAAGACCTTAATTCTCCATACTGTTTTGGAGTGTGATTAATTCTAAGTTCACTGTAGACACAAGTGAACTCTCCCCTAAGATGCAGCGTAATAAGAATACTAATCACACTCCGTGGAGAGAGGGAGGTTAGTTTGCAGCTCTTCGTGCAGGGTATGGGAATTTTTCCTCAAAGCAGAATACACTGACTCAGTCCTCAGCAGGAGAGCCACTCCCATCCCCACATAACCTAGCTCTGCGCACTGCAACATTCTCCAACAGGTTCGCATTCCGACTGGGGACAGCAATTGACTTTTGTCTTTATCTCCGCCTGGGAACTGATAGCATCTGAGGAAGAGATAAGCCTGCCCCTGGAGAACTGTGTGGTAATCTGTTCCAGACTTCTCCTTGCCTCATGAGCAAGCGTTGCCCTGGGCGACGCAGGCTTATGTGAAGTGCTTGGGATGTTTTGTTGTTGTTTGCTTTTCAAGAAGCCAGATCAGACTTTCGTCACTGTATAAACTCCAGTGGGGGAAGAAGAGTACATTTTTAAGGTGATCTCCGTAATGCTCTGGCAGACTCCTTGTGGAGAGAAAGGAAGAGACTGTATATTTTGGCACGTGGCAGTTTTAGTAGTAACAATGAATTCATGAACAAACCTGTAGCAAACCTTGATGGCTGCTTTTAAAAGTCTGAATTGATTTCTCTGCTGGATTCTGAGATCTTAGAAAGGATTGCAGCACAAACCAAAATGAATGCTCATAGTTTATCGATATTGAAGGAAAGTGAAAGGAATCTACAATTTCTCGAAAGCCAGGTTCAACATTACACTTTTACATTCATGGCCTGAGTTAAACTTTAGAACTCCCCTTAGTAGGTATTATTTTGCCCATTTTTTAAAGAAAAAAACACTGAAGCTTGGAGTGATTAAGTAACCGGCAGTATTAAGATTCAGACCATCTGGGGCTGACCCTCGCACTCTGCACACAGTAAGACAAGAATGCGAAACAACCACAGCTCCACACCCTCTCCTCACCCCACACCCCCACTAAAAATAAGGGATCCTGGAGTATATTTTCTCTCTTTTATTATGTACACATATGAACAAATTAGGTAGAATTTGGTGTCATAAAATACAACAAATTAACTCCTAACCAGTTGTTCAATATGTTTAATTGTAAAAGGTGATAAACTCCCTTAATCCTCCCTCGTACCTGAAAAATACTAAGACATGAAGGATCTGACTACAAAGACAATGTTTTTGTCTGAGTATAGAGCCAGGAAACTTAGTTTGCCTGGTGTCTGAAATTTAAGTGATCTGCCAGAAGCTGAATGGGGGGCGCTAGCTGGTGAGGCCTGCAACCTGGGGTCTCTGTCTTACCTCCGGAGAGGGGCCTTCCCTCTGAAGCCCCTCTCCCCCTCCCAGAGGGAACAGAGGCTCAGCCCCCACTTGCCCCAGGAATCCAGAAGATAAGAGGAAAACATTTGACTATAAAATGGTTTGTTTTTCATATGGTGTATTTAGGCACACTATTAAACTCCCTCATAAAAGTCCTCTTAAAGATGACACTTCTTCGTGTTCCAAACCTACTTGAAAAGCCTGGAAAATCCAGTCCACTGTTGAGAAAGTCAATCTCCTTTGGCCACTTAGGTAATTATATACCAATTTCTAGTTCTGTAATTAGTAATATGTTCTCTCCTGGGTCTAGCTCAGAAGTAGCCAAGTGTCGGACAAAGTGTACACTTCGAACTCCGGCTTAGCGTGAATGTCCCCAGATCCTATCACAGTACCTGGTATATATTGTGGGCAGGCAAGAAAAAAGTGCCGAATGAATGAGTCAGGCCCGAGCATCACTGAGGCAGTGCCCAGTGGGGCCAAGTCCCCGAGGCCAGTGTGTGCACCTTTTCCTACCATCTCTTGTCTTTGTCTTAGTTATCACCCCCTCTCTGCCTTTCCTCCCTGGGCGTCTCAAGCCTGCCAACCACACCGGCATTCATGGTCTACTTTAGAGACTGCTGACCTTCCCCTGTCTCCAGATCATGTCTTTCCCTCATACTCCCATGCATTAGAAGTGCCCTCCTTAGGGTTAGGTAAGGCAGGATAAAACTTTATTTGGCAAGTTAATAGGACAATCATCCAGTCTCTTGTGAATTTTTT
>JAPYXV010005510.1:0-10474 GCA_028533065.1 Trachops cirrhosus | reverse complement strand
ATAAAGAACAATTTACAGGGAAACACCAGTGGAGTGGATGAAGCTGAGAATCAACTCAATGATTTAGAACATAAGGAAGCAAAAAAAAAAAAAATCAGAACGAGAAGAAAAAAGAATCCAAAAAACCTCGAGGACAGTGCGAGCAGCCTCTGGGACAACTTCAAGCATTCCAACATTCACATCAGAGGGGAGCCAGAAGGAGAAGAGGGAGAGCAAGAAATTGGAAATCTACTTTAAGAAATAATGAAAGAAAACTTTCCTAATTTGGTTAAGGAAATAGACATGCAAGTCCAGGAAGCACAGAGAGTCCCAGACAAGATGAATGCAAAGAGGCCCACTCCAAGACACATCATAATTAATATGCCAAAGGTTAAAGATAAAAGAGAGAATCTTAAAAGCAGCAAGAGAAAAGCAGTTAGTTACCTACAGGGGAGTTCCCAGAAGACTGTTAGCTGATTTCTCAAAAGAAACTTTGCAGACTAGAAGCGAGTGACAAGAAATATTCAAAGTCATGGAAGTGGAGACAACTGTAATTGAACAAAAAATATATACATACATACATACATACAACATAAATAAGAGGGGAAAAAACAAAGTCATGAAAGGCAGGGACCTACAGCCAAGATCGCTCTATCCAGCAAAGCTATCATTTAGAATTGAACAACAGGTAAGGAGCTTCCCAGATAACAAAAATCTAAAGGAGTTCATCATCATCAAACCGTTTTATATGAAATGTTAAAAAGACTTATTTAAGAAGAAGATCAAAACTATGAACAATATAATAGCAATAAATACGTATCTATCAACAAGTGAATCTAAAAAACAAGCTAAACAAACAAGAACAGAGACAGAATCATGGATGTGGAGAGCATTTTGATGGTTGCCAGACGGGAAGATGGAGGGGGAGAATGTGTTAAGAGGTGAGGGGAATCAGAAGTACAAATAGGTAGTTACAGAACAGGCATGGGGGTGTAAAGCACAGGATAGGAATTGCAGTAGCCAAATAAGCATAAGCATGACCCATGGACATGAACAATGGTGTGCATACAGCCTGAAGGAGTGGGGCATGCTGGGTAGAGTGGGGGTAAAGGGGGAAAAATCAGGACAAATGTAATAGCATAATCAATAAAATATAATTTTTTAAAAAAATTTTTAAAAGGGGAAAAAATACATGAACAGCTCTGGCTGGTGTGGCTCAGTAGACTGAGTGCTGGTCTGTGAACCAAAAGGTTGCCAGTTTGATTCCTGGTCAGGGCACATGCCTGGGTTGTGGGCCAGGTCCTGAGTTGGAGGCATGCAAGAAGCAACCCAAATGATGTACCTCTTGTGCATCAATGTTTCTCTTCCTCTCTTTCTCATTCCCTTCCCTTCCCTTCTCTCTAAAAATAAAATCTTTTTTAAAAATACATAAACAGAAAGCATTGTATATTTTTTCCTTTAGGTAATAAAAACTGATGAAACCAAGAGGTAAGATTTTCAAAATGAGGTTGATTCTATAGCCTGGAGATCAGGCTTAATTTTCTATAATTTGAGAGACCAAAGGTCAGACCCTAATATCCATTTAAGAGGAAAGAAATGTGCCCTGGCTGGTGTAGCTCAGTGGATTGAGCGTGGGCCTGTGAACCAAAGGGTCACCAGTTAGATTCCCAGTCAGAGTACATGCCTGGGTTGCGGTCCAGGGTCCCAGCAGGGGGCATGCAAGAGGCAACTACACATTGATGTTTCTCTCCCTCTCTTCCTCCCTCCCTTCCCCTCTCTCTAAAAATAAATAAATAAAATCTTTTAAAAAGAGGAAAGAAATTCCTTACTCCTGTACAAGCCTCCAATGGCCACACACAGAGCTCCTTCATCCCTTCTCTTTGTCATGTCATCCTTCTCCAGCTGTTCAAATGGCAACCTAAAGGCAGCAAACCAAGGCCCTAGAGGAACCTGCTATACTTGGAAACTTGGGAAAATGGACTTCAATAAAAGAAACCTTCCTCCATACCTGCATTAGCTCTTCTTAAAACCGATTCTAACTCATTTGAAACAGCTTAAAACAAATGTATGTATTAGTTATTCATAACTGAATCACTTCCAAAATAAATAGGAGAAAACGGTAACTACAAAAATCATGCAAGATAGAGAACAGACTGAGAAGCATGATAAATATACCCTAGGGAATTCTAATCAAATCACATGTCACAAAGTAAAATAGAAGAAATTCTAAAATATTTTACTTTTGCTAATTTCAAGAGAGCAAATGAAGCAACGTATCGAGAACTAGCTCCGCTCTTTCTCCTCCAATCCCAGGCTCCTCCAGAGCATCGGGCCTTGGTGCAGATGTGGCCGCATCTTAAGAACCATACCACACACAACCAGTCGCGAAAATGGAACGGAAATGGCATCAAGAAACCCCAATCACAAAGATACGAATCTCTTAGGGGGGTAGACCCCACGTCCCTGAGAACACATGCTTTGCCAAGAAGCACAGGAGCCTGCACAAGATGCGGGCCGACCACACCAAGGCCTCAAGTGCACGTGCCGAGGCCCTCAGGCCCTCATAAAGCCCCAGATCCCAAAGGGCGGCAGCTGCAAGCCCAATCAACTTCCCTGCATCACCCACCCCAAGCTTGGGAAACACTCTCCTCTGGCCCTCATCACCAAGGGTCACAAGCTCTGCTGGCCAAAGGCCAAGGCTCAAACCAAGTTTCAGGCTGCAGTTGAGGCTGCAGCTCAGGCTCAGCCTCCCAGAGGTGCCCAGGCCCCCACAAAGGCTCCACAATCAAGGCCTCTGTCTGCCAAAGTAAAGACATAAGGATTGGTGTGACCCCTGAGCTGTTGTCTGCATGGAGCTGGTGTCCTCTTGTGCTATTTGTACAGGTAAACCTAAGACACAAAACAGACAAACAAAAAACCCACAAAAACACAAAAAACTATGTCCAGCAGTACTAGCTCCCTGTTCTGTCCTGACCCCTGTGGAGGTTCCAAGCACATGCTCCGTGTTTGTTAGTGAAGCAAACCTGAAACCTAGCGTTTATGTCACCCCCTAGCTGAAAAAATTCTTGATGGCTCCCCATGCCTACAGATTAAAATTTAAAATGCTGTGCACAGCTTTTGAAGGCTTTGGGAGGCCCTGGCTCTAATGTATTGTTCCAGTCTTGTCTTCCATTTCCAATTCTCTAAAGCCGCCACAACGAACACACTCCACCCTCCATGCCTTGCTTGAGCTGTCTCCTGAGCTTTGAACATCCCCCTGTCCACCACCTGTTGAAATTCTATTCCTCCTTCAAAGTAGCAAAGTACAGTGGAAAGAGCCCAGCCTGGAAGTCCAGATGCTGACCCACTAGATTTCTAACTCTAATTCCACCTCCACTACTCACTAGCTTAACGAACTTAAGCAAACACTCCAACACAGCTGTTTGTTCACCTAGGACCAGGCGCACTACCTACGGTGCCCGGAAAGGCCACTGCTGCGAGGCTTACGCAAAATGTCTGTGAACTATCTAGCACCCTGGCGAAGGCACACTAGATGCTTCACGGTAACTACTGAGCCATCCTTCCCGGCTCTCTGCTCCTTCCCTGAATTCCCACAGCACTTTGTGTACACCACAGCACGCTAAGAGCTCTAACAAACTTCGGGACACTCATTCAGATCTGTATCTGGCTTTTCCATTAGATTATAGACAAGATGCTTATGGGTGTGGCTTTCTAAATCTCGGCCACTTACTTGTGCAACTTCCCTGACCTCTCAGAACCTGTTTCTCCATCAATAAATTAAATGGAGGTTAGCACCTCACAGCATAATTAAGAAGTTTAAAAGAGTTCATGTACATCAAATACCTGGCATAATGCCTGGCACCTAGTAAGTTTCAAAGAATGTGTAATGACCATCTAGATGATGAACCTGACCCAGAAACTGCTTCAAGAACACGTAAATGTAAAACTCATCTGCTTTATTAGATCCAATTTCATAAAGCGATCTTAATACAACTTCACCCTGTTACTCACCTCTTACCGATATAGCTGTCCAATGAAGACAAAAACAGGGGTTCCAATGCATTTGACTTGGGAAAGGCTACCACGTATTCATGCTCTTCCAGTGCCAGACTGAGTTCATCATGACTCACAATCCACACCACCTCATTACATTCAAACAACATGGGACAACCCTCAAGAGTTGTAGGTGGTACAACTGTCTGTCAAAGTTAAACAAATCTCTGAAATTAGTGGTCTACCAGTGGAAGCTGTTGATTCATTCTGGTTCTGATTTGCTGTTAACATCAGATTGTCTACTCAAAAACTCCAATCAAAGGTCAACGAACTTCTATGATAGCATTTTCCCATTTTATACACTTCTAACCCACAGCTCAATTTTCAAGATGATGTATAATTAACACACAAGATCTTGCCCTGGCTGCTGTGGCTCAGTGGACTGAGTGTGGACTGCAAACCAAAGGGTCGCCAGTTCGATTCCCAGTCAAGGCACAAGCCTGGGTTGCGGGCCAGGTCCCCTGTATGGGCCACGCTAGAGGCAACCACACATTGCTGTTTCTCTCCCTCTCTTTCTCCTTCTCTTCCCCTTTCTCTAAAAATAAATAAATAAAATCTTTAAAAAAAATCCTATTGGTTTCAGGTGCCACTGCTCAATTTAAGAGGGGAAAAAGCCCTCCAAAATTAATTACAGTGAAATCTAGTCAAGGCAATTACGGAAAAGTGAGAACTTGCTAAAATAAAAAAGGCACGTCACAGTATCTGCATTCCACTCAGTCATACACAGGTTGTACAGCACACAAGTCAAGGGTTCAGGGAAGGTTCTGAAAAGATGGACTTGGCTTTAAATGCGACACCACCACTTACTATGCAACCTAAGCACCTTACTTATTAAGCCTCATAACCGTCATCTGTAACACAGGGATTGTTACCAGCATGAATTTCATATCGTTGTATTAAATGTGATCATGTATGCTAAGTGTTTAGCAAAGTACTTACATCATACTCAATAGTAAGTGGTATTCTAACTAGGAGTGCCTGAGCACTAAGGTTCTTAGTGAATAACTGCCGACATTAATGAACATTTTGCACATTTTATATTAGGAAATAAGTATCACTAACTTTAATTCTCTCCTAAGTTAAATAATGATCAGTAAGCAGCAACACTATTTGGGAGCATCTTACATCGCACAAAACCCTTCGGGCATTCATAAACTCACTTGATCTCCACAATATCTTTTCAGGGGTAAACACTTTAAAAGTACGTATTTTAAAAACAAAGAAATTGGTATCCACCAGGGTAACAAAGAATCAAGGTTACCCACCCTAGTGGCCGCCTCCACCTAATTATCCCTGAAGTTCTTAACCCCACTCGGAGATTCCTGCAAGTTACCACCCACAAGCACAGTCAAGCACGTGAGTCCTGGAATCAGCCCAGGATCATAAACCTTGCCAGAAGCCACTGATGACTTTTATGTTGCATTTGTTTCCTCACGTAGTGCCCTCCCACACCTTTAGGGCGGGGGCCGGGCCTGCCCTCCCCCACCAGATCCCCCAACACAAGGCCTTGCATCCAAGATGCCCCGAGTAAATGTTCATGGAAATGGCAAGGGAAGCTGGTAGGTTTTCTAGAGACCTGAAACGAGCCCACTCCGTGGTTGGGATTAAGCATCCAGAGGCGCTGGGCGGAGAGGGTCCAACCTGGGAAGCATGGCTGAGGACCGGCGCCCATGGGGACAACAGGGAAGCTGAACCGCTGAAGGAAGAGAGGGAGGTGGCTCTGGCAGCAGCCACGGCCGAAAAGCACGGGACAGACAGGCTCGGGGGCAGCAGGGCAGTTGGCATCTGGGGAGGGAGGGGGCCGCCGGATGGTCTGAGAAGAACTCCGGGCCCAATCTCGGGAGAGTTCTGGGGTTCTCTAGAGGCCCACTCCCCAGCCCGCGGCGGCCCTTGCTGCACCGAGGACTCGCTGCTACCTGAAACTGCAGCAGCTTCTCTGTCTGCTCCTGGGTTAGATCCCGTTCCTCCGGCGCCGCCATCTTGCCGCCGCCTCTACGCTTCTGACCCGTCCGCACCGTCACCCGCCGGAACTGATCTCAGGAGCAACCACGTCCGGTCGCCGAGCGGCCGCCGGCGCGCGACTGCGTCTGCGCGTGCTGACCCCGCCGCGGGCGGTGGTTAGAGTAGTGTTAGAGGTTGCGGTGGTTGTTTGCGCCGCCAGGGGGCGCCCCTCTCAGGCAGATTCCCGAACACTTTCGGAAATTGCCAAAGGCCTGTTGGTACCACTCGCCTTCAGAATTTCGGCGAAGAATGGATCGCTAGGAACCTAAGACTGCTAAAGAGACGCCAAGAACCGAGCAGTCCCGAATTCTATCGAGAAGCTCCGGAAAGTCCCTAAAGCCTCCCCGCTGTTTTCCGCTGTTCCCTAACCCTACGCCGGTGAGCTCCGATATTCCTGAATGTTTCTTAGGAAATGATGGCCTTTACGACATATTGGCGGTTGGATGTTTGATTCCTGCTCTGACGTTTCCGAAATTTCCTGCCATCTCTCAGGAGGTTCGGGAAGTATCCGAATACTGGTCGGGCATCTCCGACGCCGCCTTCCAGCCGGAAGCAGCCAAAGGTTGTGACGGCGGGAAAATCTCAGCTCTGAGTTTGCTCGCGAGGATTGTTTGGACTTGGCTACCAGGATCTTTGATGTTTAATGGCGCAACCAGCCTTGGGCAAAGCTTTCCGTCCAACACCGTGGGACTCTGCTCCTGCTGCCTTAGGCCTCGAGTCTCCCGTCCACTGGCCCACGGGTGCGTCTTCCCGGTGACCGACTGAAGGAAGATCCCTGGACTGAGATCAGGAGACTTGGGTTCGGGGACTAGTGCCCTCCTTGGAAAATGGACATCCTTGGCCAAACCATCTTCTCTCTGGGCTGCGTTTTGCCATTGGTGGACTCAGGTTTCCCAGTAGCTGAGACAGGTCGCTTCATGCAGACCCTCACCCTTTGCAAGGCCTTAACCGGCCCTTCAATGCCTGCCTTCCGCTGCACTGTCCTTGTGTCCTCCAACCTGCCACCTTTCTTTAGAGCTCCCTTTTTATGCATTTCCATGTCTTCCCTTCTGCCATCTGTCTCCTCTGGCCACTGTCCAGAAGGCCTTGGCGAGGCAGAGGGGTAGGGTTCAGGTGCACATTTTTCCGTAGACCCCCGTGTGACTTTCCTAGTAAGACCCCGTGTTCTCCCCTTCTGCAGAATCCCACCACTGCCCACTTCACAGGATTGACCAGGTGAGACAGGACAGAAGGTGCTGTAAAAGCTGAAATCCTGTGATAAACATGTTAAGGGAGGGAAGGACCTCCGTTTGGGCTACTTCTTCCTTTCAGGCCTGGATCAGGTCTTACCAGGTCTGCACAAACATCACAACAATGTCTCAGAATTGTTCTTACACCTTTAAGGTAAAATTGGAAGTAAATAACTATGACTTTAAAGAATTTATTATATCAGGCCTGGCTGGTATAGCTCAGTGGATTGAGTGCCAGCCTTAAAACCAAAGGGTCACCGGTTGGATTCCCAGTCAGGGCGCATGCCTGGGTTGCCGGCCAAGTCCCCAGTAGGGGGCCCATGAGAGGCAACCACACAATGCTGTTTCTCTCCCTCTCTCCCTTCCCCTCTCTCTAAAAAATAAATAAATATCTTAAAAAAGAGAGAGAGAACTTGTTACATCAACTCAAAGGTCAGGGGAGATGTGGTACTGTTCAACGTCTCCGATAATGCACGATTCAGACAAACAGTGAGGCTGACAGACGCCCTCTGGAGTTGCTGCCTAAGGCTGCTGTAAGGGTGCTCCTTCAACAGACCTACCTTGTCGTGACAGCAAACACCACTAGGTGTTTCTCACTTCTGCAAAGATAAACCTTCTTGGTCTACATTTCTGTTTTCTTCTTTGAGTACAGACACAATCCCAAGAAATATTTTACTGTTTTTCTCTCCACCGTAGGAATTTCCCTCATTGTGGGGTATACAAAATGGCAAACTTGAAAGTCCCTTTCCTGTGGGAAGGTGGTTTCTGCTTTTAGCGGCAGCCAATGGCTTCTGGGTAGACCAGTATTGTCAGAACTTCTCAATTTTACAGAGCCCCTACAAATTTGGATCTGCATGTGAAATCTCCCCATTTTAAAATAGTGACAACTTAAGTTGGAGAATTAGTCTGTCATTCAGCCATAGTTGCGAGCCACTTTTTAGCCCCTACAGCAGCTTCCAGTCTGCCCCTCTAGACCAGGCAGAGTCCTCCTGGCCTCCTGTGTCATGGAAGAAGCCAGTCTTGGAAGAAACCTAAGATATATTTGATAAAGTCAAGACGAGGAGTGTGGAAAATGTCATCAGTTATTGGCTTGCCCTCTTCCTTCAGTTTTTTTTTCCCTGACTTTTATTTTGCCTTTTAGAGTGGTGCTATCCAACCAAAATATAATGTGAGCCACAAGTAATTGTAAATTACTCAAGTCGCCACATTTAACACAGGAGAAATTAATTTTAGTAATATATTTAACCCAGTATAGCCAAAAAAATTTTGTGCGCTGTTGAGCTCCAAAATGAATACGCCAGTTAAAAAAGGACTCCTAGCGACTGGCTAATTGGGCTCCAGTTTTCGGAGTCTCGTAGCCTTTGCTAAATGGGGACCGCTCGTGCTCTCTGCACGGAGCTACCCACTCCCTGGATTGTTTCCTGATGCCTGAACAGACAGCAGGACACAATCCTAGAAGAAACAATAAAGATTTTGGGCTTATAATCAGCCAGCAGGCTGAAGACCTGTCCCAGCAAGCCATGCTGGGCAGCTAGAGCTGTATTTGCATCTTTATCACACAATCAAAGGGGCTCTATTCCCGGAAACCAAAGACTGGGTTTGGGTGCTCTTTTTTTATTTTTTAAAGATTTTATTTATTTATTTTTAGAGAGAAGGGAAGGGAGGGGGAAAGAGAGGGAGAGAAACATCAATTGGTTGCCTCTAGCATGCTCCCAGTTGGGGACCTGGCACGCAACCAGCCACCTTCCAGTTCGAAGGCCGGCACTCAACCCACAGAGCAACACCAGCCAGGGCAGGTGCTCTTCTGTATATAAGCCAGCCTCACCTCTGCCCCAAGTGATCTGACTTCCAGTTTCCATCCAATCCTGTGTTGCCAGAACCATCACACCTGGAGCCCATAACACTAGGGCAGAGCAGGGCTGTTTTCACTGAATAGAGTCTCTCCCTTCCCTGTGCCCCAATTAACAACTCAAATTGGTGTTGAACTCGCACTGACAATGACCTTCAGTTGCTAGCTAGTTCTAAGTCTTCAAAATCTGTGTATTTTACACTTACGCCACATCTATATTTGGACTAGCCACATATCAAGCACTCAGTTGACATGTATGGATACTGTACATAGTGGATGTGCATTTCTAGGACATTCTGAAGATTTTTTTTTTACTACTCACAAGTGTCACAGGTGGGCACAGGCAACCAGGTTCTTGGTGATAAAGAAAGCAGACTTACTAAGCGATAGTACACTCCACACATGGGAGTCCAACTCCGAGCAGAGACTGACCTCAGGGGCTGAAGGGATTCTGTTCTTATAAGAATAAGGCAAATCTTTCCTGGCTAGTTTTGGCGGGCTTTTCTTGCACATGTACAAGTGGTTGTTATTACTTTAAAGCTACTGCACATGTGGTCTCCCATGAATTTCCTTGACTGGCCACCGGGGATGTTGATTTATTATGATGCTATTATAATGAAGCAGGGGTCGTGTAGCATCTTCTGAGCAGATGCATTCATGATTCAGCGTGATTCAGCGCTTTTCCAGAAAGCAAGAAAAACCGGTCTTAGAACAGGGTCTGTGTCCTGCCTGGATGTCCTTTATCTTAGCCCTGAGGCACCTCCAGAGTTTCCTCCTTCCTATCTCCTGCCTCTCACAAGGATGTGTTTACTTATTTTTTTAGAAACCGAGGAAGATAGAAACTTGACCTGAGCAACATCCATCAGTTGCCTCCAGTACGCACCCCACCCCAACCAGGGACCCAGCCACAACCTAGGCATGTGCCCCTACTGGCGATAGAACCTGGAACCTTTTGGTGCACAGGACGACACTCTAACCACTGAACCACCCGGCCAGAGCCTGAAGATTGTTTAATAAATGTGTTAATTATTATTTGTCTATAGATTTTAAGAATTCATTAAACAAATATTTTTTGACTGGCTCTGGACTAGACGCTACAAGGATAAAGGGGACATGCCAATGCCCTCTAAGCACAGTTTACCCCGTATTTTGCTGTGTATAATAAGCTCCTACGTTTTGGGCCCAAACTTTCAGGAAATAAAAATCTTTCATTTTATCATAAATAAAACAACAGACAACAAGTGTTGGAGAGGGTGTGGAGAAAAAGGGACCCTAGTGCACTGTTGGTGGGATTGCAGACTGGTACGACCACTGTGGAAAACAGTATGGAACTTCCTCAGAAAACTAAAAATAGACCTGCCCT
>JAPYXV010005509.1:0-10476 GCA_028533065.1 Trachops cirrhosus | reverse complement strand
GTCAAAATAAATTGAAAAAATAAAAGTTTATTGTAATAGGGTATTTGCGGATATGGATTACTCTAGTTTTAGTGAGGGAAAGTAAGAGGAAAGAGAACTGTATGGATCCATCACTATGATAGGTCTGGGTAGGAAACATCTCTCTCATTCGGCTTGCACTGAGCACCCACTCCATGCCAGATTCTGGGACACAAAGACCATTTGTCAACTGCAGTCAGGGAGTCCACCCCCTCCTGCAGGCAGAAACTCTGCAACATCATTTCAGTGTAAGTCTGTGAAATCTGTGGTTCTACCGGTACAGGTTTCAGTGTTATTTTGATCTGGATCAGCATTAGGCTAAAAAATTACAAGCTTTGTTATATTGAGAAAGTTGGTTTGCCTCTCAGAATCTCAGTCTCCTCGTTTATGCCATATAAATATAAATAGAAAATTCCTGGGGAAATTACAAGTGAAGTTCTCAGGAGGAAGTCATTTTTTAGTTAATGGTGGCTACTGTCATTGCTGTAAGACCCGGGACAGAGGCAGAGGCTGATGGCGGCCCCCTGACAATGCCTGCGACAGAGGTGCAAAGGGCTGGCCTGGTCTCTCGGTGCCGCTCCCTTATCTGTTGATGGCAGCACAGGAAGAGCATAGTGCTTGTCAGATTATCTCCAGCAGGGTTGTTGTTGAAAACATATTAATTATATTTACATCCAGAGTTATGATAAAAATTGAAACTAAGGTTTGCAGATTTCCTTCATCCAAGCTAATAGAATGTGTGGTGTAGGTGGCTGCAGTAGACTGTTCCCCCCACCCTCCCACCCCAGCAAGTGTTAGGGTTTCAGTCTAACATTGAGTGAAATCCTAACACTCAATGTGATGATATTAGGAGATGGGGCTCTAAGGAGATGATTAGGTTATGAGAGTAGAGCCATTAGGATTAGTGTCCCTATAAAATGAGACCTCAGAGAGTTCTCTTGTGCTCTTTTTGCCTTGTGGGGATGGAATGAGAAGCCTGGAAGGGGGCTCGCACCAGAACACAGTATGCTGGCACTCTGGTCTGAGGCTTGAGTCTCCAGAACTGTGAGAAGTAAATTCCTGTTGTTTGTGAGCCACTCAGCCTCTGACGGCTTATTATAGCAGCCTGAACTAAGGCAGTGGTGCAAATAGGATAATTTTCCTCAGATAAATGTAGATAAATAATATTATTTAGGCATGTACTTTAAAAAAGTTAGATTACATGAGACACAAGCAGGTAAATTTCTAGCCTACTATACCTCACTGACACAGCTTCTATCACAAGGCTCACTAGAACCACTGGGAAACTTGTAGGTGTTGAAGAAATTCTGGGCTCTTAAGTAGATGATTGGAAGGAAATCTAACACCTCAAAAGCAGTGCGGGGAAGCTGCGTCCAGGGCCCATGGTTCCTGTTCCCCAAACATCTTCACACACACCACCTCAGCCCATCACTTCAGGACCTCACGCAACCTAGAAGCCCTTATGCCATTGGCTTATTTGGGTTGACAATTGTGTGCATAGCAGGTGGAAGAGCAGAGAAAATGCAAGGCTGGTGTGAACACTTGATGCAGAGCCTTTTTTTCCTAGACATTTTCTCAGACCAGTAGCACCGAGGTCTTTTGATCCAGAACAGAAAATTGGGGTTAGGAAATCTGAAGCCAAAACCACTTTAAGAGGCAGGAGCTCAAGAATGTCAGATGGGAAGCAGAATTACATTAGGAAAAGACAAAGGTTAGAAAGACAGTGCACTGTGGAAAGCCAGCTTTACTCATTTTTCAGATTCCGGGCTGGTTGACTGAGTGTGAGGAAAACGGGCGAATCTTCGCTCTTGTCTCCCTCTCACCCCCAGTCCCCACGCCCAATGCTGTAAACATTGTGGTTTGACATCGGCTGTGGATTTTCACAGGTTTATTTGCACAGCTATGCTGAGTAAATATCTATCTTATGAAATGGAAAAAAATCTTAAATGAACTTTTGTATACAACTTTTTCCTAGTTTGATGACTCCTGTATTTTTTCCATTTTAGTTGTTTCACTTAATGACAAATTTGGCTTTGCCTTTTGTGAAACATTGATAATTGTTTAAATCTCATCATGATGGAAAACAATGGATATATTAATTAACCAATTATGCAAACAACTTCTTTTAGAATTATGCTAATAGGCATAATTTGGATAAAGGAAAAAATCTTGTATTCTATAATACAATGGTATTATAAATACTATTACATATGTAATGCTCTAAGACACAATTTAATGGCATTAAGAAAACCTTCTCTAGAAAAGAAAAATATATTTTGAAGTCCAACAGGAAAGGAAAATCCAAGACTAAATCCTTCATAGTTCATATATTATATACCTAATAAAAGTTAAGTAAGTTCCCAGGAGATATTATAGCAAATTGTGCCAATGCTAAACTCAAACATAAATGGATAAGCAAAAACCCTGAGCAACTTACCAAACTGCTAAGAATTATTTCTTAAAAAACATTTCATACTATTGAAAATGTATACAACATCACTTTGGGGGTCACTGAATTAGCAAATCAATGCAGTTTGATCATTTGTTTAGAGGGATTATTTCCTCACTCTCCAACATTTTGTATCAGTTCATAAACATAGGCTTTGCCAGGATTCTTTTGAAAATGGAAAATAAAAACAATAGGGTGAAGCAATTCACATTAATCATAATAGGGAACATAAATTGCTTAAATGTACAATGGAGCATATGCTGAACCAGATTTTTCATATTGTAGATACAAAAGAAAATGGTAGTTATGTAAGGATTAGATTTTGAGAAAAGAAATAAAATGCTTTATACCATAAATTATATTTTGCTGATTTTGGAATAGTTATTACTAAGATTGGGACATGTTTATCTTTGTTTTTTTAGTCTTTAAAAGTACAGTAATGTTCTTTTTTTATTGTATTTTTATTGTTTCTTTTCCATTACCATTTAGTCCCCTTAAACCCCCCTTTCCCTAGCAATCACCACCCTGTTGTCCATGTCCATGAGTCCTTTTTCCGTTTTGTTCAGTCCCTCCACCCCCTCAACCCCCCACTAGCGCTCATCTGTTCTCCATCTATGAGTCTGTCTCTGTTTTACTTGCTAGTTCAGTTTGTTCATTACATTCCACATATGGGTGGAATCATATGGTATTTGTCTTTCTCTGCCTGGCTTATTTCTCTTAGCATTATGTTCTCCAGGTCCATCCATGCCGTTGCAAAGGATAAAATTTTCTTCTTTTTTTACAGCTGAGTAGTATTCCATTGTGTAATGTCCCATAGTTGTTTTATTCATTTATCTACTGATGGACACTTGGGCAGCTTCCATATCTTGGTGAGAGTAAATAATTCTGTAATGAACATAGAGGTGTTTGTGTTCATTTAAATTAGTGTTTTGGGTTCCTTCAAATATATTTCCAGAAGTGGGATCACTGGGTCAAAAGGCAGATCCATTTTTAATTTTTTGAGGTATCTCCATATTGCCTTCTACTGTGGCTTCACCAGTCTGCGTTCCCATCAACAGTGCAAGTGCAAAAGGTTTCCCCTTTCTCCACATCCTTGCCAGCGCTTGTTGTTTGTTGGTTTATTGATGATAGCCATTCTGACAGGTGTGAGACAATCCCTCAGTGAGGCTTTAATTTATATTTCACTGATAATTAGTGATGTTGAGCATCTTTTCATGTGTTTATTGGCCATTTGTATATCCTCTTTAGAGAAGTGTCTATTCAGGTCCTTTGCCCACTTTTTATCCCATTGTTTGGTTTTTGTTTTTATGTGTGTATGTGTTGGGTTTTCAAGGTTCTTAATAAATTTTGGATATTAACCCCTTGTCAGGTGAGTCAATGAATATGTTTTCCCACTTTGTGAGCTGTCTTTTTATTTAGTTGATGTTTTCCTTTGCTGTGCAAAAACTTTTTATTTTGATGTAGTCCCATTTGTTTATTTATTTATTTATTTTTTGATTTCTTTTATTTTTATTTTTTAAATTATTTATTTATTTATTTTATTTTATTTTTTTGAATTCCATTTGTTTATTTTTTGTTTTATTTCCTTTGCTTGGGGAGATATATCTGATAAAATATTACTACAAGCAATGTCTGAGATTTTGCTGCCTATGTTTTCTTCTATGATTTTTATGGTTTTGGGTCTAACATTTAAGTATTTGATCCATTTTGAATTTATTCTTCTGTGTGGTATAAGAAGGTGGTCTACTTTCATTTTTCTGCAGGTATCTATCCAATTTTCCCAACACACTTTATCTTTAGCCCATTGTATGTGTTTGCCTCCTCTATCAAATACTTATTGACTATGAAGGCGTGGGTTTATTTCTGGGCCCTCTATTCTGTTCCATTGATCTACATGTCTGTTTTATGCCAGTACCAACCTGTTTTGATTACTATGGCCTTATAGTATAGATTGATGTTATTAGCTATTAACAATATCATTTTTATTTTAGCTACTACTACTAATAATTAGTAGCTAATAATATCAAACTATATTATTTTGTTTCTCCAACTTTGTTTCTGTTTCTTAGGATCCCTGTTGCTATGCAGGACCTTTTGTGGTTCCAGATAAATTTTTGAAATATTTGTTCTAGTTCTGTGAAATATGTCATTAGAATCTTGGTAGGAATTGTGCTGAGTCTCTAGATTGCTTTGGGTATCCAAAAACCCAAGAGTAATCTTCTATTTCTTTTTTCAGTGTCTTATAACTTACCAAGTACGGGCACTTGACATCCTTGGTTAGTTTTATTACTAGGTATTTTATTCTTCTTGTAGAAATTGTGAATGGGATTGTTTTTTTATTTTCCTTTTCTGTTAGTTTGTAATTGGCATATAAAAATGCAGCTGATTTCTGGAGATTAATTTTATATACTGCTACTTAGAGGCAAAACAAGATTTGACATTACAATGGGGAGTGGCATTAATATTGATATTCTACCTCAGTATTATAAAGATTTTTTTACAGTATTTGCAAAAGAAGAACCCAAAGAATAAAGCCAAATGAAAATGATGTATATAAAATTTAGTGATGGAAAATAAAGTACTAAATGAGAAAAATCAAAACATTATTTCTCATGAGGGAAAAAGCAGCAAAATAAACAATTTTTGTTGCTTGAAATTTCCTTAGTAAGAAAATAATTTTATTTTAATTTCAGATATCACATTAAATTTTATTTAATTTTTAAAGGAAAGTGAATAATTTTGTTATGCACTGATATAAAACTGTCCTTTAAAATGGTCCATGTAATTCCATGTGTTGAATGTAATTTATTTCCAAAAATTTGCAATGTAGTTAGGTTGATTTTCTCTGAAGAAAACAACTCCATTTTTGACTCCAAAGGAAGTATTTTTCTGGTAGGGTAGAAAGCCTGTTTTGGTACCTTTCCTATCAATATGCAAAATGTGTCAAGTCTTCCTTTAAAAATTTTTAATCAAATTTATGGAGTATAATTGATTAATAAAATTATATAGGTTTCAAGTATTCAATTCTATGATACATATCTATATGTTACATTGTGTTTTTACCACTCAAAGTACTATCTCCTTCCATTACCACATGTTTGACCACTTTGCCCTTTAAGGCACTCCTATGTCCCTTTCCCTCTGGTAACTACCATACCGTTGTCTGTGTCAGTGAGCTTTTGTTTGGTGGTCCATTTGTTACTTTCAGTTTTATATTCAACATATGAGTGAAACCATACAGTTCTTGACTTTTTTCTGTCTATTTCACTTAGCATGATATTCTCAAGCTCTATCCATGTTTTTAGAAATGGCAGTATTTCATCTCTTTTTATGACTCAGTAGTATTCATATATTATAAATATATACATATATACATATACATACACACACATATACACACACCCACACACACCACATCCTCTTTAACCAATCATCAGAGGATATAAACAGTCACTTCAAAAAGACATACAAATGGCCAACAGTTATATGAAAAAATCCTCAACTTCACTGGCTATTAGGGAAACACAAATTAAAACTTCAATGAGATACCACCTCACACCTCTTAGAATGGCTATTCTCAACAACACTAGTAATAACATGTGTTGGAGAGGTTGTGGAGAAACCCTCATCCACTGCTAGTGAGAATGCAAACTGGTGCAGCCACTGTGGAAACCAGTATGGAGGTTCCTCAAAAAATTAAGAATAGAGTTTCCATATGACCCAGCAATACCTCTTCTGGGTAGCTACCTGAAAATTTTGAAAACATTTATTTGCAAAGATATATGCACCCCTATGTTTATTGCAGCATTATTCATAGTGACCAAGACATGGAAATGACCAAAGTATCCTTCGATAGATAATTGGTCAAGTCTTTCTTTTGACCTCTCTGAAAACGAGTCAAACTATCTACCTTTTCTAATTTCAGTATTTGCTCTGAGGAGGAACCCTTCAAGGACAGAGCTCATGGTGGAGGCCTCCTGGAGCATGCCTACATCCTCTTGTATCAAAACCAAATTCCATCTTGAATTTAAGATTTTGACCATCCTCTACTTTTTTCTTCCTTCACATTTTCCTTCCTCTTTATTCTTTGCAGACTTGTATCTGTTATAAAATTTTTAATGAATGCCCTTTCAATATACAAAGGAGTTATGTTTAATGGCAAATATAACAACAGAATTTCTATATTGTTGATGTTATTTTATTAACCTCTGTCATAAACACAATAAACATGTACAGTTGGCCTTCAGTAGGCTAAATCCATGAAGGTTAAACTCAGGGATAAGAAGGGTCAACTGCATGTTTATTGAAAAAAATCCATACATAAGTGGAGCCATGCAATTCAAATGTTTTTCAAGGGTCAACTGTATTGGAATTCTCATATGAGACCTTTACACAGGATTAATTATCTTCATTTTTATAGATGAGATATTAAGACAGAGAGGTTAAATTGTCTCCCTGAGGTCACAGAGCAAGTAAGTGGCTGAAATAGGACCCGAACATAGCTCATTCATCCACTGACAATGGTCTTAATTATAAAACAAATAATGTAACCCCAAATAATGCTCTGGTGAGGACAAATAAGCAAGTATATGAGAATATTAGAGTAGATCAAAATTAGCATTAATTGGTCAGATAGATGAATCATTTGTTTTAAAATCTTATTAATTTTAAACTTTATGTGATACTTCAAAACAATCTTAATGATTTTAAAGCATTTCCACTCCATTTCTTCTATAACCATGTTATACTTCAGAGTTATGAAAGATGATAAAGTTTTTTAAATAAAATAAAAGCTAGTATCAATGAGAGCACCCAAATCAAAGATTATTTTTAGAAGTAATGGACTAAATTTTATTGAATAATTATTATAGCTAAATTCAGTATAGTACCTACTATCAACATGATACTGCTATATAAAGAAATAAAATCACTGCATATCTTTAACTCATTTGATTATTATAATTACTCAATGAAGAAATTAAAATGAATAGAGGTCTTCCAAATTGCCCTATGTCCCATAGCTCTAATAAGTAGTGCAGCTGGAATTTGAACACAGAGTGAATTTCCAAAGCCAGAGCCAAGATTAGAGAAGGTTCCTTCTTTAGTCTTCTAAAAAAACTCCCCTAAGTCATGAAGTAGCTTTAGTTTTATATCATGAATGATAACAACTGTGAGAAACACACCTTACTCGATGCACCACAGAAAGTGACAAAGTTCCCAATCACTTGGTAAATAAAAACATAAAGTGATTCCAACTATAATACAAATCAGATGTGTATCTTAAAAAGATATCTATTACTATAAGTCAAAGTAGTACTATTGTTTTTATAAAGTGTATATTCCAATATTGCTAATTACTCTAACTATAAGCCACAATAAGAGAAGCTGTGCTTTATTCACTCTTATGTCTTCAACACCTGGGACAATGTATACAATTGAACTTTACTCAATAAATAGCAACTATTGAATAAAGACTGAATTTCCAGAGTTGTACCAAATATTTTAAAAGGAGTAAGTCCAGATAATGTAGTAAGCATAGATATTAAGAAAATATTGTGAGCATCCATTTTATTGTTATTACCTTATAAACAAAATAAATATAGTTTTTTCCCCTTTTAGGTGACCTTTTATACTTGTGGCTATCAGCCATTTCAACTTTGATTCCACTTTTTCTGTCTAAAGATACCTGTGGTTTAATTTTAGCCTTTGAAGGACAAATACATGATGCAATCTAGTGTTTATTGATGGTAAGCAATAAAGAAAATATTATATGTATGTCACAAGTATTTTGCATAGGCAAATTACATTTAAAAAGGGATATATTCATTATCTCCACCTTCTCCCACCATGCCATCATCCATACAGGAAAATAAACTATCCCTTGCCTTCACCAGGTGTAGTGGGTTTAGTTAAGAGTGATTACTTAGAAAGGAAGGGCTCATCAAACAGAGCTGAGGTCAAGTGGTAGCTTTGCCATTTACTAATTAGGCTAACTTTACAACACTTTCAGTTCTCATTTTCATCGTCTATAAAACCATAATAATATAGGGAGTTCAAATTTTAAGAGGTGTCTTGAACCAATTTCCAGACCCTTATTTTTTCGTATAAGCACTTTCAGTTAACGTGGCAGATAGCACAAATAGAGTAGTTAATTAAGTCAGAATTTTTTTTTTATTTTGCCACCAGCTATTGAGCTGGAAGAAATGACTTATGTGTCCTTTTACTAAAAAGGATATTAAAGGAAGTAATGTCTGTAAAATGAGACTATTAAACAAGATAGGTAAATTTTTCCTAGCTGTATGCTACTATTGCACATACACACACCTTTATGTTTTAATTACAAAGACTTATTGATTAAAGTAAACTTCTTGTTTTTACAGTTCACCATTTTTAAATATATTTTATTGATTATGCTATTACAGTTGTCCTCTCCACCCTGTGTCCCGCTCCCACTCTCCCTCTCCCACCTTAGTTTATGTCCATGGGTCATACATATAAGTTCTTAGTCTTCTCCATTTCCCATACTATTCTTAACTGTCTCTGTCTATTTTGTACCTACCATTTGTGCTTCTTATTCCCTGTACCTTTTCCCCCACTCTTTCCCCACCCCCTACCTGCTGGTAACCCTCCATGTGATCTCTATTTCTGTGAATCTGTTCCTGTTCTAGTTCTTTGCTTAGTTTTTGGTTTTTTTAGGTTTGGTTGTTGATAGTTGTGAGTTTGTTGTCATTGTACTGTTCGTATTTTTGATCATCTTTTTCTTAGATAAGTCCCTTTAACATTTCATTTAATAAGGGCTTCATGATGATGAACTCCTTTAACTTTATCTGGGAAGCACTTTATCTGCCCTTCCATTCTAAATGACACCTTTGCTATATAGAGTCATCTTGGATGTAGGTCCCTGCCTTTCATGACTTGGAATATTTCTTTCTATCCCCTTCTTGCCTGCAAGGTTTCTTTTGAGAAATCAGCTGCTAGTCTTATGGGAACTCCTTTGTAGGTAACTGTCTCCTGTCCTCTTGCTGCTTTTAAGATCCTCTCATCTTTAATCTTGGTTAATGTAATTATGATGTGCCTTGGTGTGTGCTTCCTTGGGTCCCATTCTTTCGGACTCTCTGAGCTTCCGGGACATCCTGGAAGTCTATTTCCTTTGCCAGACTGGGGAAATTCTTCTTCATTATTTGTTCAAATAAGTTTTCAATTTCTTGCTCTTCCCCTTCTCCGTCTGGCACCCATATGATTCAGATGTTGGAATGTTGAAAGCTGTCCCAGAGGTTCCTAAGCTTCTCCTCATTTTTTGAATTCTTGTTTCTTCATTCTCTTCTGGTTTAATGTTTATTTCTTCCTTCTGCTCCAAACCACTGATCTGAGTCCTGGTTTCCTTCCCTTCATTCTTGGTTCTGTGTAAATTTTCCTTTACTTTACTTTGCATATGTTTCACCTTTTCCTCTATTTTGCAACCAGATTCAACCATTTCTGTGAGCATCCTGATTACCACTGTTTTGAATTCTGCATCTGATAGGTTGGCTATCTCTCCATTGCTTAGTTGTATTTTTTCTGGAGCTTTGGTTTGTCTTTTCATTTGGACCATATATTTTTTTTTTTTTGTCTCAGCACGCCTGTTGCATAGTAAGGGGCAGAGCCTTAGGGATTCACCAGGGTGAGGCAACCAACATCACTACTTTGTGGTGCTATATGTGGGGGAGGGGTCCGAGAGGGAAGAAAACCTCTTGCTCAGCTCTTGGGTGGCTTTCAGTTACTTCCTCCACTACCCAAAAGCAAATTGGGCCCTTCTGGTGCTGATTCCAGGGTGGGTGGGTTTGTGTACATTCTAGGACTCTGTGGGTCTCTCCAATGAACTCTCCTGTGAGGTTGGGAGTTCTTCCTGGCATCTCAACCCCCACAGATTTTTTTCAGTCAGAGATTTTGAGGCTTTATTTCCTTGTGCTGGAACCCTGGGTTGCGCAGTCTGTCTTGTCCCCAGTTGTTCCTCCTCTGCATGCAAATGC
>JAPYXV010005508.1:0-10477 GCA_028533065.1 Trachops cirrhosus | reverse complement strand
GTCTCCCTGAGCTATAGCCCTTCAGAATAGTGTATAATGATAAAATAGTAATAATAATAACAACACCTCCAGGACTTAGATGAGGATCAAATGAGATTAAATAATTAAAAACCAGTCTTTCAACTACTCGTTCATAGATAAACAGATGTTAGAAGGTGATATGATGCTATAGAAGCATGATTCATACTCTCAGAAATTCCCACTGTAATAGAAAATACAATATGGATACACAAGTAACAGTAGCATATGGAAAGATTATAACTGCCCAAGAAAATAGTATATGGGAATAACTCTCTTTATTCCTGATTTCTTCTTAGCCAATCCAGGCACTCTGATCTGACTAACTTGTATTTTAGAAAAAGATACATTATGAGTCATCATTGTTAGATACAGCAAGACCAGATACACAATTTGTGTGGCCCAGTACAAGATAAAAATGCAGACCCCCTTTGTTAAAAACTCTTAGGAATTTCAAAACAGTGACAGCTGAGCATGCAGCCAAGTGCAGGGACCATTCTAAGCACGGAGTCCGGTGTGGCTGCACAGATCACAAGCGGTCCTGGGGACAAGCATGAACTGGCTCCGGCTAATTTCAGCCGCAGTTATTATTTTCTAAGAAGGTTGCACACAAGGCTCAAAGCTGCACAGAAATAGCCATCATGCAAAATTAAAGCCCTGAATTTGCCTGTTGAAGATGCTATTACCACTGCCAAGAGGTACTTCAGGCTATGGCTTGTGTTGCTGCCACCATAGACCAGAAAATTTAATGTTATTGCAACCACTATCAGTGCTAAAGAGCAATTCTGGTTTCTGGAGCTACTGATTCAGTTTCTGGGGAAGAAACAGCCAATGGACAGAGTCTAAGCCAGGTGCCCACATTTTCAGCTGCAGGGAATCCTGGGAAAGCAAGTACCTGGTATTTTCTTCATACAGCAGGAAGTGGGCTATGCCTCCCAGCAGGTCACATAAAAGGGGGAATTCCCCAAACATAATAAATAGGAGCCATGTGTGAGGCAGCCAAAAAAATGACAGAAGTCTATTGAAGAAATAATATTCTCAGACAGAAAAAGTTATGAAGTTAATACACTTGTTTATTTCACTCTGAAACTCACATGTTTATCTTGTAAAGGAGACCTTGGTAATAACAGATGTGTATAATATAAATATCTACACAGGTACTCTCTCCTTTCCAGCATCTTTCCACTGGAAACAATCTTAGCAGTCCCTAATTTGTTTTCAGAGAAATAAGACTGATCCAAAACATTCCCTTCTTTGGACCAAATTGATAACTTGTCAGATGCGGTGATAATTTTCACTGTCCGTCCTTACACTTCTGGATTACATTCTCTCTCCCACTCATGTGATTCTCATGGGGCTGCCCATCACCTTCCCATCTCCCTACATTCATTTTAATGCCAATGAGACGTGGGCCCAGTCAATTATAAAAAGCCCTTTCCCTAGCCACAGTGGTCCCATGTGGATGCTCTCAAATTTTAATGTGCACACCAATCAGCTAAGGATTTTTGATGTGCAGATTCTGACTCTGTAGGTGTGGGTGTGCCTGAGCATCTACATTTCTTACAAGTTCACAGTTGATGCCTCTGTTGTTGATCTGTGGAAAACACTGTGAGTAGCAAGAACCAAGATATTTCCAGGGGATGGGGAAGAGGTCTAGGGCTGTGCACCCTCACCAAACCAGGCCAATTAACCAACACAGAGAAAGCCAAGGGGTGAGTGAGCAGAGGGGGGCAGAAGAATAATTATTTTGTTTGTACTTGGAGCTAGTTGTACCTAGTGCCAGTTCCTCACTCCAGTCACATGGGCCAATAAATCTACTTTTTGTTTAAATAAGGCAGATTTAGATTTCTTCACTTGCAACCAAGAATGCATAGAATATAAACCTTCTTTAGACCTAATCTAACACTATCCAAACTGTCCTGAACAAAACTATTCCTCGCTTGCTACACTTGCAACCTAAAAAAATGATGAACTCTGAGTCATTATTATAAGAAATACATGTAAATGAATATATAATTGCCAAATTATTTGTTCCATGTTCGAAATTCAAATTTTTTATTTTATCAGTCATCATCCAAGTACAGCTAATATAAGTGTTTTAAGGTTTCTCTTTGATTAATTGAGTAAAAAAATGCATCACAAGTGATTAGTTCCACTTTGCTAGCTTCCTGTGTTTCTCCAGTTGCTGCTCCATAGGCGACTATACCTCTGGAAACAGGGAAAGGCGAACAACACAGCTGCAGTCTGTTTGTTGTGAGGTACAGGTATTTGTAGGGCGAAACTAGTGTTCTGAGTGGCAAGCTGTTGGTTCCTAAAATTCCACCAAGTTCCTATGCGTCTACCAACTACACTTATCCATAAAATTATAAACTAACTGCTTTCATTTACATTAAACATTAGTTGAGATCATTCTGCATTTTTAAAATTAAGCTCTCTGGCAACTGCCTTATGGACTAAATCAGGCCTTCTCTATTCACATGGCATAAATTATTAATCACCCTTGGAGAATAAAAGGGTGGCAATTCTGAACACAAGGTTAAGTAAACACTTGGAAAAGTCTTCGTAGTGAAAAATGACTCCTTGTTCTGAGAGGTGCTAACATCACAGTTCTCAAAAAAAAAAAAATAGCATCGATATTCCCATTATAAGTACAAATAGTAGAGTAATCAGCAAATTCACAATGCAGAGTTGTTTTCCTTTCCTTAGAGGAATTCATTTTTAATCCAAGCAACAGTTTATTAACACCTTCCTTCTGTGAGGCTAAAATAAATCAAGATAGCAAAAAATGTTGGCAGGTCCACTCTAACTCCTGACCTTTGCGTTGTTTTTTCCTCCTGTTGGCCTTCCTCTCCCCTTGGACCTTGATGAGGTGTTTGGTGTGGCTTCCCACAGCCTCCCCGCGCTCCCCCATCACACCACACTTGTTCACTTTTCTGAGTCCCTCCCTGCCTTTCCCCACACCCCTCTCCACAGTTAAATGTTCAGCACAAAGTTAGTGTTTTAAATGTTTGTTTATTACATGGACAAGAAAGTAGGAAGATGCTAGATTACAACCAATTTAATTCATAATGTGCAGGGCACCTTCGTGCTTGGAAATTGCTCACATAGTGCTGATAAAATCTGCTTTAGGAAAGTTTCATCCAGTTTGGGTTTGTTATTTTTTTCTAATATATTAACATGAAAAGGTTTGTTTTCCCTGTATAAAATAAAGCCACTCACTGCTGCTGGATTTGGCTCAGAAAGTCACAGCTGTGTGCCTGCATTAAAAAAACTGCAGATACAGCATCATAACCAAGGGTTTAATAGTATCAGTGAAATCGAAAGCAGGGTTGAGCATCTTTTAAACACTCTCCCAAGGTAAGGAACTTGTTTTTTTCTGCCATTGAATTATATTAACGAGTACCACTAGGGGGTGCTTCATCTCTTCTTATTTCCAGTAAACAGAACCCTGCATTGAAGGAAGGCACATGTTGCTATATATCCATAAAGTAGTATCTGCATTCTTCGTTGTATATGCAACTTACTTTATTGTCAAATTTCCTATTAGCCCTTGCATTGGCATCTATAAGCCAATAATTTCATTCATGTTTACTGAATACTAGTCAATTTACTCTCAAATGATCACTTTCCTTAATGAAGTTAATTCCATGTATAATTTTTTTCTATTTTCATGACTCAATTGACATAAGGAAAAAAAATGTTCAGTAGCAAAAGTAATAAACTATTCCATTCCAAAAATAGATAACAATTATATATTCTTACATAAATTAAAGGAAAAAAGATTTAGCAACTATCTTTAACTTAATGATGAATTTTCCAAATTTTGTCAGTACATAGGACACAGAAGTATCTCAATAATGCTTCTGTGATGTCCCTGGACAAAAAATAAGTTCTGTTCATTAAATAATTAAGCTTAATAACTTAAGAGTATCTAGGTTCTCACAACTTAATAGTTGTTTTTAAACATATAACAGAAAGAAAATATTTATTTTTATTATTTTACACTTATATTTGCTGCCTAACAAATTATCCCCCAAATCTAGTGGCTTAAACAAGTATGTTTCACCCGATTATTTCTGTGGGTCAGCAATCTGGGAGTGGCTTCACTGGGTGGCTGTGTCTCAGGATCTCCTCTGAGGCTGCAGTCCAGATGTCAGCTGGGGCTGCGGCCACCTACAGGCTTGGCTAGGGCTGGAAGGTTCGCTTCCAAACTGGCTCATCCACAGGCTATAGGCAGGAGGCCTCGGTTCCCTGCAGGTTGTTGGAAAATGGGCGCGTGGGCACCTCCATAACGCTGGGTGAGTGTCATCACAACATGGCAGGGGGTTTCCCCAGAAGTGAGTGATCCAAGGGAGACAACAAGGAGAAGGTTGCAATGCCCTTCTGACAGACTTGGGAGTCTCACAGCATCACCTCTGCCATATTCCACTTTTTAGAACCTCATTCCTAAGTCTAGGCCATATTCAAGGGGAAAGGGATTCAGCTCCATCTCTTAAAAAATTATTGAATAATTTTGGACACAGTTTAAAACGACCACCTTTACCAATGAGGTGCATGCACCTGTTAGAGTGGAATAACCTAAATAAGAAAAAAAAGGCAGAAGAAGGACTTATTTGCTCTCTACCTGATCTGGGACATCCATCTTCTCCTATCCTTGTACCTCAGCACTTCTGGTTCTTGGGCCTTTGGACTCCGACTAGAACTTGAACCACTGGCTGTCATGGCGCTCAGGCCTTCAGCTTTGGACTAGACTATACAACCAGCTTTCCCGGGCCTCCAGCTTATAGATAAGCAGATCATAAGACTTCTCAGGCTCCAAATCACATGAGCCAACCCCTCATAAAAGAATCTCTTTCTGTATTTCTACATCCACATATCTGGGTGTTTCTGTTTCTCTGGAGAATGCTGACTAATACAGGCGACACACACTCAGACTTTGGAATCTCATTAGAAACCACTACCCTCATTTTCTGTTTCACATTCATTTTTACGAGCTATCTGCTTTTTATCACAGCAACCACTGAACACCAACTTCACAAAGGCATGTCTTCTCTACTGGAACGCAGCACGTTCTAAGGCTGCAGCTGTGAGCCACCTTCAGCTAGTAGTTCCTGCAGTGGCCAACAGATGTTGCTGTGTTTCCCTAAAATTTTTAAGTAGATTGTATGCCTACTTCACAGCAGCCCCGGAGACGGGCTCAGGGCACAGTTTGTGAACCATAGACTGAATAACCTTTTTCTCAGAGATGAAAATTACGGTTGAATGTATGTTTTAAAAATCTTTCTAGATATGCAAAAAAAAAAGTTTCTGTTTTCCCAGAAAATTATAAAAGAAAAGTGAGGAGGCCATTTCTAGTCATGGTATTGAAATAGAATGAAAGCTTTATTTTGTTATAAATGCTTGTAGATGTAGAATATTCTAAGGGAATAATACTTTTTCTTCCACCTGTTTTAGCCAAATATCAGCTGGATACGAAGAAAGTGCAATCCACAAACAAAAAATATGACTTAAAAGTTTTTTGGAAAAAAATTAGTACCAAAAAAGAATTCTCTCCTTTTTATAAAATATTTTTTAAATTTTCCTATCCTAATATAATTGCATCTTAGTGTTGGCCTGGAGTTTGTGCCAAATGATTACATTATACTCTATTTCCTCACTCATAGGAAGTTAGTCTTCAATAAAAAGAAAGCTCAGGTAATGAAAGATCTTCTTGTTAATTGCAGCAGATAGAGAAGAAGAAGAAAGAAGAAGAAGGAGAAGGAGAAAGAGAAGGAGAAGGAGGAGAAGACCCAACATATTCTCTCTTTGCTCCTTCCTGAAAACCCACTAAAATAACAAAAATTCATTTTTAAGGGCATGATCCCACACAAAAACAGAAAAAGAAGAGGTGATGATAGCAGTGATTATTGTCCACAAAATACTCAAAGTTGAAAAGCTGTTAACCTAGCAGTAACAGACAGGTTTCAGCATTCTCTGCTAAGCACCCAAAGAAGAAAAAAGCCAGCAAGAAGTAGGTTGAGTCATGCCACAGAAACCCAGATCACCATCAACAAAGGAACCAGGGGCTTCTGAAAGCATTAGGTTTCCCACTGAAACTAAAATAGGAGACTTGGTTAAAAGTGCGAGTAAAGAGTTAATATGACGTTCGATGCGTCTGCTTTCAAGAGTGAGGTCTCTAGTTCCCTGCCACACTGAGCCTTGAGAAAGCTACTGTCAGGAGCACACGCCATCACTCAAGACAGTGGAGAAGTCCTCTGGGGAAACTGTCTGGCCCTATAAATACGGACAGCAGGCGTCCCACAAGACAGCTAGGTCCTGCCTGATCATGTCACAGTGAAGCCTGACACTTGGTTGGTTTTACACAAACATAAAGCTTGTGATCAGCATTTTAGTACCCTACACTTTAACTGATTTTGAAACAATTTACATTAAAATTTCCAGATTAGAACAAAGACTTCCTGTATCCTTTTTATTCAGATTTCCCAAATGTTAACGTTTTACTGAATACACATAAATGTCAACTCTCTTCTCTCTTCTCTCTCTCTCTCTTTCTCTTCCCCAGCCTCTGTGTGTGTGTGTGTGTTTAGGACATAATATGCCCATTATCATTTGTTGTGCTCTGAATATTTTATCCTCACCCAAAGACTTTTTTTCATTGCTTTAGAGAGAGAGGGACAGAGAGAATAAAAACATCAATAGACCACTACCAAGAATCAAACCCACAACCTAGGCCTATGCACTGACCAGGGATTAAACCAGAAAACTTTCAGTTGATTGGACAATGGTCCAACCAACTGAGCCACACTGACCAGGGCTACTCTGAATATTTTAAAAGAAAACTTCAAATATAAGGACTCATCAGTCAAATAGTCCAGTGCATATTTCCCCTAAAGACACTCTGCCATTCAAGTTTTGCCAACTGTTCAAAACTGCCTCCTTTTCTTTTCTGGTCCAGGGTTTACCAAGAAATATGTGTTGCATTTAGTTCTTATGTCTTCAGACTCTTTCAACCCAAAACAGTAGTTTTCAGTCTTTGATGTTCTTAGTTTCACAGAGCACAGGCTTCATCCTCCAGTCGGACCCTTGCAGACTTTCTCAGCGCTATTGCAGGTTACGTGCCCTAATGTGGATACTGCGGTGTGCTTTTCTCGTGCATCTCATCAGGGCTTTCAAATGTAGCAAAGAAAAAACAAAACCAAAGGCAAGTATTAAGTCGGAGAATTTTTTTTTAAGTAGAGGAAAGTCAATGAACTGGGAAGTCAGAGACTTAACCCTACCCTCAAGACTATAGATTAGCCTGCCACAGTTTCTTGGGGCAACAGACACAAGACCCCTGGACAAGAGGCAAAAGATTTTTTTTTAAGAATCCAGAGCAGCAAGTAGCAGAAGCTTCATGGTCACTCTGGTTCTCTTGCTTTGAGTCTCATCAGGGTGACAAAGAGCGGCTCAGGTGGCTGCTGTTTACACCATGGGTTTGTATCACAACTGAGAGAGAAACCCTGAGCCTTGGGAACCCCATTCTTTTATAATGGGGTGAAAGGAAACCAGCATGACTTTCCCCCAAAAAGGAAACATTATCTTTATCATCCACAACAGTAAACAAACCTGTCCTTTGCCCTGGATGGGGACACTAGTGCTGTCTTCTAAGGCTGTTCACTGCACAGAATCCTTGAAATGTTAGTCAGGAACACAGGCCACCAGTGCCTCTACTCATAAGATGTACAGAAATGCAAAAGACCCAATGGAGAATTGTCCCCCAATGTCTATGTGGCTGACCTCTGAAAGTAGTGACATGGGCATAATAGAGTAAACCCTGGAGGTGGACTTAACCAAAAATTGACATAAATATGGTGGGAATGGGGAGGAAAGGGAGAGTGTGTTGTAGAAGGTGGAATGACTTCAAAGGTAGTACATTTCAATACTTGATAGCAGGAAATAATTAGGTAACATCTAAAATACAAAATCAAGAAAGAGAAGTAAAAATGTCTTTAAAAAAAAGAGAAATAATTAACTAAAGTGTGTTGGATATGGCGCTGCCTCCAATGTACACTGTTCACAGGATGGGGAAGTTAGAACAAGTAGCTGGGTTGTTGTTTTTTTTCTCAACATAATCTATTCAGCATTTTAAACTATGCACATGATTATTTTCATAAAAATTCAAATATAATTTAAAAAGAGTGAAAATATCGGGAGGCATAATTGTTTTATTATAACCATTACATTATAGCTGTAGGAAATTTAATAGGCCCCAAGTGTCTCTAAGGACCTAGTGGAAATACAGGTACCTCCTTTTTTGAAAAAGTGGTTTATTTCATTTTTTTTATTTATTTATTGAATTTATTAGACTTACATCAGTTAATAAAATAACATGGGTTTAGGGTGTACAATTCTGTAATACTTCATCTGTATATTGTATTGTGTGTTCAACACCCCAAATCATGTCTCTTGAAAAAGTGGCTTTTAAGGGCATAAAGCCAGCCCCCTTATCTCAAGGACCAGCTACTCACCAAAGGTTGATAGGTCAACCCCCTCAGCCCTAGTAGGAATGATTAGATTTCCACTCCAGCATTCATCCACTCCAGCTCAATGATTCATGCTCTTCCCAAAGAACTTTCGGAGAGAGAAAACAACCTCATTGTTGGTATGGTGTCTAGAAAAATCTCTCCCAGCTGCTCTGGGCTGTTTTCACAACAAAGGAAGCTTAACTAGGCTGTTAACTCTAAGGAACTCATTCATCTACGACAGATGATATGGATGGGAGGCAGGATGGGGTGGGGGTGGGAAAAAGATAGTGAATAAAAAAGGAAGCAAGCTAATATGATAGAATTATATAAAGAGTCAAAGGTTATCTCATTTAACCTTTTCTTCCACATGTAAGTTTATTGTACTGAAAGAATCAAAAGTTATGCAAGTGTAGAGAGTGGAAAGTGGAAGCTCCCATGCCAATTAAGAGGAGAAAATGAATCAAGAAAGAGGTTTTGTTACCGTGCCACAGTGGTTGGGGACCCAGGACGTCTCCCCCATTTGCCAGATGGCAACAGGCAGGGGAGGTTTGTACACTGGTGGGGTTAAAGCCCTTCCCCACTGCCCCTCCGCTATCGGATTGGGGGGTGGGACCAGGGGGAGGTGGCAAATGTGCCATAGAAATCAAAGTGGCACAGGAGGAGGTGCTGAACCAGAGAGGCCTGTCAGTCTAGCCTAGGGTGAGAAGAGGTTGGTTTGGAGCTGGACCCAACCAGAGCATGAAAAGGGCTGGGAAGTTGATTGGTCATTCTGGGAAAGTACCTGGTCTGTCCCACACTCAAGCTAATATAATCCCACAGGAACAAAGAAACCCCTTTCTTGCTCCTGACCTATACTCAGATTGTGGACTTGCTTGTTCTCTCCATGGGCCACAGGCATTAGTAAGAGAAAGCCTCTTTCGCTCTCTTGACTATCTAGTGATACATTCGCTGGTGCGTCTGCGTGTTCTCCAGCCCAGGTTATGTGACTTTGTGGCCCTAGTAGCCACTTGACGCACGGCCACAAGGGCTCCACATGCAACCTGCAGGAGGCAGCCTGAAACTGATAGCCCGCAAGAACAAGCTAAGCTATCTGGATAACTGCTTAGCAGCCACTTATAACCCCCAAAGGACGGCACTCTAAAATGGAGCAGGAACTACAGACACTGGCTTCTGTGTTGGTCTTGCTGAGGGCAATTGCACTTTTTCCATGGTCTTCCCAAAGAGATGAGCTTTGAGACTGGGGAGTCTACCATTCTCCCAGACTGGATAAATAAAACTTCTAAATAAAGAAAACTGCACCTGAATAAAGCTTCTTTCCTTTTCACCAGCATCTGCTCATGAGTTTAGCTCTTTGTGGTGACAGGCAGCCAAACCCTCTTTTTTTGTTTGGTAACAGTTTTACTTCTTTTTTTCCCAATTAGGCTGGCTTCTGTTTCTTTTTTTGCCATACTGCACTGGGTAGACACTCTAGCACTATGCTGAATAGCATATTAGTCATTATTTGGTGGATATCATTTAGACATTTTTCTAGTATGGTCAGAGAAAAACTTAGCTAAACAAAATTTTGAAATAGTAGGATATTATTACAAACACTATTTAACAATAATGTGTATTAAATTTAGAAGTATGTAATTTTAATTGGAGAAAAAGTAATGAGTTAAACCAGAACTCATTAATAAATTTTAGGCAAATATTTCTCTACTTCAAAAACAAAACCACATTCCTAAATAACCTAAAGTAAATATAGAAAATAAAATGTATGTTGTCAAGATTACTAACACCTTCTATTCTGTAACTGTAATTCCACAGTTGTCTTAGATTCAATGTTCATGTCTAATCCACTCCTTTATGTGAATTCCTCTCTTGGTTGACAGGATTTTGCCATTCAACCAATTTTTTAGAGTCCAGTGGGACTGCATTTCCTAAGCTCTTGCATACTTGCGAAGGTTGCCTTT
>JAPYXV010005507.1:0-10479 GCA_028533065.1 Trachops cirrhosus | reverse complement strand
GAGACATAAGCATGAGTCTTAAACACTGTCTGGAAATTGATACTGCAGTTGCTTCCATCTGGCTGCGTTCAAAGTCCATTCATAAGTGGCACTGAATTCCAGCTCCATCTCAATAGGTAGATGTGCCTCTATTATTGTGTTTGCAGAAAATATTAAGCTTGTTTAGCTCAAAAACTCAATCAGCATACAGTTACTCCAACATCAGGGTCAGTTCTAAGGTCCCATCTACATATCAGTATTTAAAATGCTCCCAGATTTGGAATGATGGACTTCAACATGTCTTAAGGTCAAAAATCTTATGCAGATTTTCCTGCCTTTTGTTCATCTGTTTTCTTTTGAAACAAGGATGTTGTGGCAACAATTAGCAATAACTATGCAGCTTGTTCTTTCAGGGGAACATTGTTCTTTTCATACTGAAAAGACCAGGAGCTCTGCAATAGATTCCTGACCACATCCAACTCCTGCTGAGGAAGCTACATTTTCAGGTGTAAGAGTAGCCTAATAGTGACTCTGCAAACAAGAGCAATAGAATTCTCATTTCCAGAGTGACATCATCTAAGTTGTAGTGTGCGCCTGCCTTCACTGCAGGGAAACCTCTGTCTCAAACTCATTTGATAGGGTTTTGTATATCTTCTACATTGTCCATAGTTCATTTTCCTAAGAAGCCTGATTGTGGGGTATACATGAGCTTTGAGAAGCTTGTACTTTCTTATGTGCTATTGACATATTCCTGCAGCATTTTAGGATGTGAGTGAAGCCATTGTCTCCACAGAGCTTCCAAGGCTGGGGATAAACAGTGTACATGGTGTTGCCATAGCTCTGCCTGAATGTACTGATTCACCCAGTTGAGTCTGTCGAATGGTCTGTCACTCAACTGCTAAACAATGGGGCTAGGTGCACAATCTTGAATTAATGTGGTTTTAGGCTGACTGGCCAGGTCACTTCCACCTGGGACAGTATCAGAGGTAGTAACAAATCGAATCCCCCAGTGACAGTATAGTTTTATTTACTTAGTCATTTCAGTTTTATTTATTTATTAGAAATGAGGTGGGGTGGGGAAAAGAGATGGAAGAGGAGAGAGAGACATCAATTTGTTTTTTTCACTTATTTATGCATTTATTTGTTGATTCTTGTATGTACCCTGACCAGGGATCAAACCCACAACCTTGGTGTATTGGGACAATGTTCTAACCAACTGAACTATCTGGATAGGGCTAGGTTTTATTTCTTTTAATGTGGCCTTTCTCCATCACTTTCGTTAAGATGTCTGACTTGCCCTGTCTGGAAGAAAATCTCATCAGTTGTTAAGTGAATCCTTCCATAAACATTTTATGCATATATAAGCAAGTACACCCTTAATCCAAAGCATATATAAACAGTACTCTAGTATTTATAAATCAGTTTCCCCAAATGTTCTTTGGAGCAGATGCACTAGCCAAGTGTCGGGGGGCTCTGCCCCCCCATCCCCCATGGATGAGAATAATTCTACCAGGACATGATCTGCTTGGGGAGGAAAGGTGGCTGATCTGTCAAAGGAGAAGGACCAGGAGCCTGTTCCTCAATGGGATTTTATTGGGTTTATTTGCATAGGAATACAGGGCATATACATAAAGCTCATCAATCATTGTCAGGCAGTAATGATCAAACAATAGATAACATTCAAAGAACTATGAGGGCTTATTTTGAGTCAGGGTCAGATAGCTAAAGGGCCACAAAACTTTGGGGAAACAAACTCATTTCATACTTGAACCCTTATCATTTAAATTGAAGGTATTAGCAAAAGCAGGTTTCACAGGATTTTATGCATTCTTTCTTAGGCCTGATTTCCCTGAGGAACCCACCCTTTCCAGCACAGGGCTGTACCACCCTCCATCATTGTTTCAGGGTTAAGTCAGGCAAGGGAAGTAAGGCAACCATTATTAACCTAATCCAAGAGATTAGGAGACTTCTAATAGACAGAATGAGGACTCAGGCTATGTCAAAGCCAAGGGATGAGGGTCCATCACCCCCTTTTTTGTAGCCCCCCAAGTTCTTTCTTGAGGGCCCCTTCATGACCATGCCTGTCTTAGGTTGTCCCTCTCTTGAGAAATTTTACCTGTCATTGGCTAACTGGTTATCTGCTTGGAGCCAAGCAAGGTAAAGTAAAGGGGGCAGAGGTGGTGCCCCTTCCAGGGAGATAAGCTTTGTCTCCTTAGTGGCTTAGGGTCACAAGGTCTCTCACTCAGCTTTAGCTGTGGTGGATTACAGCTTCTGAAACCAGGCAGGGTGGTTCCCAACAGCCAAGGAGATTAGAATATATCTTTTAAAAGCTGCATGGGAAATTAATACCTTTCCTTTGAGAAGGAGTCCTAGGACACTTCCTGGGATTTTGGAAGTCCCTAATTATCAGGAACCCACTTACAAAACATCTCTTAGGTGGATATCTCTTGGGGAGACTTAAAACTTTATTTATAGCCATGGCTGGGTAGCTCAGTTAGTTAGAGAGTTTCCCTTATATGCCAAGATTTCAGGTTTGATATCTGGTCAGGGCGCATAAAAGAAGCAACCAATGAATAAGTAGAACAACAAATGGAGGTTTCTCTCTCTCTCTCCCCCTTCCTTCTTCACTTTCTCTAACATCAATTAATACAAAATTTACCAAAAAACCCAAAACACAGTGTTTATGGAGACCCTTTTTTTCATTGTTGACACTATTACAGATGTCCCCTCTATGTCACCCTCCACCAAGCCCCCTGGCCTTCACCATTGTTGCCTGTATCCATGGCCTTCACTGCACTGTTTTCTGCGTCCATGAGCTATGCCTAAGTAGAAAGTATCAACCATTATTAACCTGTATCCAATCTTGTTTCTGCTATCCTGTACTGGATTATTTTAAAGCAAATCTGAGATATTAATTCATACTGGGGAGATTTTTTCAAAAGTGAGTAAGAATACCTGGGTATAATTTACTAATATCTTCTCCAGAGCTAGAACCTTACTTGTGGTCAGTCCATAATACCTATCTTCCCATCTCAGTATGGTCACTAGCATAGCTGTGTGTTGTTCAGCAGCTCTCAACTGTTGAGAAGTTTTCTTCTTGAATAGATAGATAGCCAGAAATGACCCACCAGAAGGGCTGGAAATGAGGACTATAATATAGAGAACCAAGAATCAGCCCACATAAAGGGTTAAGAGGAGATGCTCTTTTCCCACACAGAAATTTGGAGAAGGTTCCTGTCTTCCCCATTTGCCAAACCTAAATGGGCTGACTATATCAAGCCTCCTTAACCAGTCATCCTTCTGCATGTTTCCAACTAACATAGACATATAGGATATCTTTGGTATTTCAGATTTTTTTTAAGTGGATGCGTTGCCATGATGAAGCTGCCAATCACCAGTTGCCCATAGCTGCAGTCTTCTGAATCATCTGAATAGTTTCCATGGAGGAATGTTCTAGGTAAATGCAAAATTTGATGCAAATTTTTGCTCAACTCATTCAGTCATTTTGAATGCTATGGCCACAGAGCACACATGCTCACTCAATGAAATCTACCACCCCCACTGACTAGTACGGTGAAGTTGTCATTGTTCACTCATGTGCATTCCAGTCTGCTCTCCTTAGCTGCCAGGTTACATCCATGTTGCGCATACTATTCTCACTATATTAAAAATGGCTGGACTTCTTCCAGACACAACTTGTATTTTAACAGAAGAGGTTTATGCTGGCTTAGTCAGACTTTACACATAAGATACTTCTGTAATTGAGTTATTCCTTTTTTTTTCTCCTGGGAAAGTGTACGCCAGAATGGAAATTCATTTGATCTTGGGGTCCAAATATTTTCAGAAATGTACTAGGCTAAAATAACTTTGAGCGATCCATCTAAAGCACAAGAAAAGTCATCTTAGGGAAAAGAAGAGAGTATCCTAGATGTCACAGCATAACTTAAAAAAAGGAAATAAAGGGCTACTTATCAGAAAGAAAAAGCCTTGAATACCCTGGCTCACAGTGGAAAACAAGCATTTCCAAAAGGAAATCTTGAAGCCAGAAATGGTCTGGAACTAGGAACAGGAATCCAGCCAGGGTGCTGGCCCAGGAAGATGGATGTCCCACCCAGGTGGGAGCACCTGGTTCACAGAGGGTCAGAGAAAGGTAGTCTAGAAAAGCATGCTCTCCTTTTCTTAAAAATAGCACGTTCATGAATAACTCTAGACTGGCTGCAAGAATCCCTATAACTTTGTAGGTATTTAATGAAAAGAGATTTCTTTGAGGTAAGGAAAATTTACAGTTGAGTTAAATCCTTGTTATTCTGCCATTTTTGGTAAAGAGTTAAAGATTTTTCATTACTGCTCATTGAGGTCTTATTTTGGGGGGTGGGTGGATCGAGGGTGGGTTTGAAACAATAATAATATTAGAATTTGCTGCTGACTCCAAGAGCAATGGCAAGTCTCCAGCAGGACAATTTACTGGTGGTGCCAAGCACTGCCTAACTTGGGGCTAAAGTGAGAAGGCCGCACACATATTTATGGAAGACATACTAACTATAAAACAGGATTATGATCTTGTTGGCACAGCACAAAGTATTCTGGCCAAGGGTATTCCATGACCTTGTGCTATGTGAGTTCATTCTCCATCCTTGAAGTGTGTGGTATTTGTGTGAATTACCCATTCTTCATCACATTCACTTAAATCCCTTGCTATCTTCAGTTTTGAATCCTGACAGCAGGGACTCCTCCAACACCACAGCTAAGTCAACTTGGAGTTTTTACCTACCTTTTTTTTGTGTAAGGAAAAGCATCCTCCAACAATCTCACACATGGTTCCATTCTCAGGTAGTTTCATGTTTTTAAAGAGCAGTTTCATGGGAGGCTCCAGGATGTCCTTTATGTTCAAAGTAATAAGCATAGTCCTTCACCTCTATCTTACCAGTGTCAAGGTTTATGACATCTTCAGTTATGAGAGATAGACTTCATCAAACTGTTTCTCTGTTCCTAGACACCTTAACCCCCTCTAATTATTTCCTGAGAACAGTCCTTAACTGCTCTTAGTCATCTATGTGAAGGCTGGTGATGCTGAACATTGAACTTGTCTGCTTCCAGGGAGAAGGGTGAATAAGAATATTTACATACCTTTTGCTCTGTGAGCCAGTGCAGATTCTGGGACAAATTTAACCTTCTTAGTTGAAAAGATGGACTTTGCATTAGCCTCATGAGTTCTTCATGTTCCTTCACCCACCTCACTACTGAGACTGGGGAAAATGACCAGAGCTGCCACATTCGGTTAACCAGGGAGCCAATGTTCCAGATTTTCAAATGTTCCAACTTTGTCAACACAGAGAGGTGATGACAGACACTAGATCATTTCCCTTCTCTTTAATCATTGTGGGAAGAACCCATTTACATTGTAAATACACTGAGAATAACTCTGTGCACTAGATTTAGTTTCTTTAACCGTTTTATTTTGAAATAATGAGAGATTCACGGGAAGTTCCAACAAACATACACAGAGATGTTCCATGCACACTTCACCCATTTTCTCTCAATGGTGACATCTGACGTAACTACAGTACAACATCGCAACCAAGAAATTAATGTTGGTATAATCCATAAAGCTTGTTCAGATTTCTCTGGGTTTATTAATTTTATTTTTTAATGAATGTATTGGGGTGACATTGTATTATGTGTTCATCACCCCAAGTCAAATCTCCTGCCATCACCATTTTCTGGTATTGCATGTGCTTAGTAGTGTGAATATACTTTCACACAACTTTATTACCTGTGTAGCTTCAGGGAACCACCACCACTATCAACATACAGACTAGCTCACTGTGACAAGACTCTCTTGTACCACTCCTTTATAGCCCACCCTACTCTTTCACCCCCACTTCTTACTCTGAGTCAGCACAACAATTTTGTTATTTCAAGGACGTTGTAGAATGTTATATAATCATTTTATAGTGTGTAATCTTTGGAAATGGGCTTTTTTTTCATTCAATACAATTCCCTTGGGATCTGTTAAAGTTCTCACGTATATCAATAGTTCTCTCCTTTTTATTCCTGAGTAGCAGTACTGAACATACCAGTTTGTTTAGTTTTTACCCATCAAAGGACATCTGGGTTGTTTTTAGTGGTTGGCGAATTTGAATAAAATTGTCATGAACATTTGTGAAGAGCTTTTGTGTGAACATGATTTTCATTTCTTTGAGATAAATTCCCAAGACTACGTCTGGGTTATATGGTAACTACATATTTAGTTTTAAAAGAAATTGTCAAACTAATTTCCAGAGTGGCTGTGCCATTTTACATTCTTGTCAGCAATGTGTGAAAATCTGTTTCTTTTCATTCTCATCAGCATTTGATGTTGTCACTGCTTTTAATTTTCATCATCCTGATAGGTGTGTAGTGTGGTCTTAATTTGCATGCATCTAATGGCTAATGATGTTGGATGTCTTTTCATGAGCTTATTTACCATCTGCGTCTCATCCTCAGTGAAATGTCTGTTCATGTATTTTGCCCATTTTCTAACTGGACTGATATGTTTCTTCTACTGTTGAAGACAGAGTTATTCATATTCTACATACAAAAACTTTGTTGAATATGTGGTTTGCAAATATTTCCTCCCAGTTTGTAGCTTATCTTTTCATCATCCAAATAAAGTCTTTGGCAGAGCAAAAGTTTTTAATTTTTTTTAGGTCTGATTTATCAATTTTTCCTTTTATGAATCATCCTTCTCTTATCAAGTCTGATAATTCTTTGGCTACCCCTATGTTCCAAAGATTTTTCATTTTTTCCCTAAAAGTTTTATGGTTTTATGTTTTACATGGAAAGCTGTGATACATTTTGAGTAATTTTTGTACAAGGTGTGAAGTTTAGGTCAAAGTTCATTTTATTTTTGCCAGTGGAGGTCAGTTTCTCTAGCACCATTTGTTGAAAAGGCTCCCCTATCTCAATTGAATTGCCTTTGCACCTTCATCAAAAAATGAATCAGGCATTTTTGTGTGGAGCAATTTCTGGATTTTCTGTCTGATTCATTGGTCTGTGCATCAGTTCTCTACCAATATCACACTCTCTGATTCCTGTAGCTATAGAGTAAGCCTTAACATCACATAGAGTGGTTCCTCTGGCTTTATTTTGCTGTTTCAAATTGTTTTTGTTATTCTAGATGCTTCCTTTAAGTTGCTTTAGAATAAGCTTGAGTATGTCTATAAAACACCTTACTGGGAGTTTGATAGGATTGCATTCAACCTATAGATCAATTTGGAGAACATTCACAACTTTACTATGTTGAATCTTCAAATCCAAGATTACAGTATATCTTTCCATTTACTTAGATCTTCTTTGATTTTCTGTTATCAACATTTTGTAATTTTCAGCATGCAGATCCTGTACCTGCTTTGTTGGATTTATACCTAAATATTTTATTTTTTTGAGTGATTATAAATGGGATTGTTTTAAATTTTGGTTTCCACATGCTTGTTTATAAATAAAAATGCTAGTGATTTTTTGTGTTCTCCTTATAAACTGCAACCTTGCTGATATCACTTAGTCTAGGAATTTTTAAAAAAAATTTCTGTGGATTGTCTATAGAGACAATAATGTCACTTGAAAATAGGGATGGTTTTATTTTTTCCATTCCAGTATCTATGCCTTTTTAAGAAATACTTTATTTATTTATTTTTAGAGAGGGGTAGAGAGGAAGCAAGGGAGAGAAACATTGACTGGCTGCCTTTTGAACATGCCCTGACCAGGGACCCAACCTGAAACCCAGCCATTGTGCCCTGACAAGCAATAGAACCAGCGATCTTTCACTTTGTGGGATGATGCCCAACCAACTGAGCCACACTGGTCAGGGATGTATATACCTTTTATTTCCTTTTCATGATTTAATGCTAAAGTTCTATAATTATGCTTGGAAATATTTTGACTTGTTTGAAAAATCACTGAATTAAATGGACACATTTATATCTTGTATCAGAAAGTAATGAAATTGATAAAGCCTACTGTTTTGAAATATTTAAACTTAGTGAAACATTCTTCCTTATGTTCCAAATCATTGATTTGATTCTCAGCTTCATCCATTCTACTGTTGTTTCCCTGTAAACTGTTCTTTATTTCATTCAGTGTATCCTTCATTTCTGAATGGGTCTTTTTCATGTTGCTGAGGTCCTCACTTAGTTCCTTGAGCATCCTTATATAACCAGTGTTTTGAACTCTGCATCTGATAGATTGCCTATCTCTATTTTCTTTAGTTATTTTTCTGGAGTTTTGATTGTTTCTTTCATTTGGGCTATGTTTCCTTGTCTCCTCATTTTGGTACCCTCCGTGTTTTTGTTTGTATGTATTAGGTAGAGCTAAAACAACCAATCAGAACAACCAGAAGAAAAAAGAACAAAAAAAATGAGAATAGTGTACGGGGCCTCTGTGACAACTTCAAGCATTCCAACATTCACATCCTAGGGGTGCCAGAAGGAGAAGAGAAAGAGCAAGAACTTGGAAATCTATTTGAAAAAATAATGAAAGAAAACTTCCCTAATTTGGTGAAGGAAACGGACATGCAAATCCAGGAAGCACAGAGAGTATCAAATAAGATGGCTACAAAGAGGCCCACTTTGAGACACATCTTAGTTAAAATGTCAAAAGATAAAGATAAAGAGAGAATCTTAAAAGCAGTAAGAAAAAAGCAGTTAGTTACCTACAGGGGAGTTCCCATAAGACTGTCAGCTGATTTCTCAAAAGAAATTTTGCAGACTAGAAGGCATAGGCAAGAAATATTGTAAGTCATGAAAAGCAGGGATTCACAGCCAAGATTGGTCTACCCAGAAAAGATATCATTTAGAATTGAAGGGAAGATAAAAAACTTACAAGACAAGAAAAAACTAAAGGAGTTCATTATCACAAAAACATTATATGTAAAATTTTAAAGGAAGTTATTTAAGAAAAAGAATATCAAAACTATGAATATAAAATGGCAATAAATACATATCTATCAACAATTGAATCTAAAAAAACCCAAGAAAACAAGAAGGACAGAGGCAGGATCATGGATATGGATAGTGTTTTGATGGTTGCCAGATGGGAGGGGGATGGGAGAGAATGGGTGAAGAGGTGAGGGGATTAGGAAGTACAAATAGGTAGTTAAAGAGTAGCCATGGGGAATGTGAAGTACAGTATAGGAAAAGGAACAGCCAAGGAACTTACATGCATGATAAACAAAGGTATGGGGATTGTCTGAGGGAGTTGGGTATGCTGGGTGGAGGGGGGCAAAGAGGAGAAGATTGGAACAACTGTAATAAAATAATAAAATAAATAAAAAAACTGAGTGAACCATTTAAAAGCAGAAGAGAGAATTTATTTAACCAATTTTATCTTAAAAGTATTGTTGAAGAAAGGTACTCAATAGAGGTAAAAATAAAGTATGTTTTAAAATATTTGGGCTGATATTTGTGTACTTTAATTAAAAAAAAATAATCGTATATCCTATTGTTAGCAAATGTGCTCTGACCTTACCCAATACTTCAGCACCTATGGAGAGTTTATTTTCACAATTAAAATGATTATGACCAAGAAAAGAGTCAATTGCTCTATCCATTCCAAGTTTATTATCGTAATATGCAACTTCAAGTTGCATGCTAAATATTAGAAATAATATCATATTGAAATAAATACATTTCTCAGAAAACCACAGTGTCAAGTAATGGTTAAGAAACTGTTCAATAGCTATGAACATATACCAAAAACAATTGTTTTCCTTGTTATCTTTAAATGTTTAATTGTCAATATAAAACTTTTTTATTTTTTTGTTTTTATTTATTTTATTTTTAATATATTTTATTGATTATGCTATTACAGTTGTCCCATTTCTCCCTTTTATTCCCCCCACCCTGCAAAACCCCTCCCACCCACATTCCCACTTCCTTTAGTTCATGTCCATGGGTTGTACATACAAGTTCTTTGGCTTCTACATTTTTCCTATACTTTTCTTAACCTCCTCCTGTCTATTTTGTGCCTACCAATTATGCTACTTATTCCCTGTACCTTTTCCCCCATTCCCCCATCTGCACTCCCCACTGGTAATCCTCCATTTGATCTCCATTTCTATGATTCTATTCCTGTTCTAGTTGTTTGATTAGTTCATTTGTTTGTTTTGTTTTTAGTTTGGTTTGGTTGTTGATAGTTGTGTTTGTTGTCATTTCACTGTTCATATTTCTGATCTTCTTTTTCTTAGATAAGTCCCTTTAACATTTCATATAATAAGGGCTTGGTGATGTTGAACTCCTTCACCGTGGCCTTATCTGGGAAGCACTTTATCTGCCCTTCCATTCTAAATGAAAGCTTTGCTGGATAGAGCAATCTGGGATGTAGGTCCTTGCCTTTCATGACTTGGGATACTTCTTTCCAGCCCCTTCTTGCCTGTAAGGTCTCTTTTGAGAAATCAGCTGTCAGTCTGATGGGAACTCCTTTGTAGGTGACTGTCTCCTTATCTCTTGCTGCTTCTAGGATTCT
>JAPYXV010005506.1:0-10479 GCA_028533065.1 Trachops cirrhosus | reverse complement strand
AAACCTGTCTGAGATTATTCACTGTGGCCCTGGTTTTCAAGTGTCCGCTCACATTGCTTCGGACCTGCTGGTACGCCTGGATCGGTGTGTGTGTGCTTCTGCCGTGTTCTTTCCTACCTGGCCGCGCTTCTGCATCCCCGGCATTCTCAAATCTCGGATTTGCTAGAATGTTCCGCTCCGCCCCTCCCTGCTCCTGGCTAACACCGTCCGAGTGCTGAGTTCCCACCTCTCCCACGCTGGCTACTTACTTGCTCTGTCGTGCCTTTTCTCAGCCCACGTCACCAGAAGAACCGCCACCGGGGCCACAGACTGTCCATTTTACCATCGGGCCCCCCGAGGCGAGCCCTGAAGCCCCTCCTCTCGTGGCAGTCCCTCCTGTTCCCAAACCAAGAACGCTGCATCCTGGGAAAGGTGCCGAGAGGGGGCCCAGCGTTGAAAAGCCAGCAGAAAATGAGGCCCCTTCGGTGGATTCCCTTCTGGAGGGCCCGCCCCTCGTGCCCCAGGTGCCCCCGAGGAGGAAGAAGTCGGCCCCCGCGGCCTTCCACCTACAGGTTCTGCAGACACACAGCCAGCTCCTCCAGGGGCTGCGCGGCGACGGCCCCCCTGCACACCAGCCTGACCGGGGCACGCCCTTTCCACAGCCGGCTTTTCCAGGCCCTTCGTCAGCTGCAAGCCCCGAGACCCATGGCCCCAAGGAACCAAAGCCAGAGGCGGCCCCCCTTCTGGGTGATTGTCAGGACCCCTTCTGGAGCCTCCTCCACCACCCTAACCTGCTGAATAACACCTGGCGCTCCAAGAGCTCCGACCCCCTGGACCCGGGGACCAGGGACCTCGGAAGGGCGCACGCAGCCCCCCTGCAACTCAGCGGCTCAGCTGCCGAGGAGCCACCACCAGAGCACAGGCAAAAAGACTTGGGTCACTGGGCGACCGTCAGCGAAAAGGACAAGAGGACGGTGCTGGAGGCGTTTGACCCGCTGGCGGAAACCTGAGTGGGAGCCGGACAGCCCTCTCGTGGAACGTGCGCCTTCTTCCCTTAGGCATCTCTGTGCAGAGACAGGCCCCTGCACCTCGACGCCCTGGTCCAAAGCCACCCCTGCTTAGGGCACACTGAGGAGAGATCCGTACCTCTGTCCCTCTCCTACCGTGTACGAGAGTCCTGTCTCACGTTCAGCAAGAGGACTCCGCAGCCACCGAGAAATGTTTCATTCCGGACTTGAGCATTTCAAGTTCCCTCTCAGGGGTGCGGGAAACGGCCCGCTGGAGTCAGTGTGTGGGTTTTAGAAAAGGGAGTTAGCCGAGGATGCCTAAGAAGTTCTCTCCCGTCGAATTTTAAATGGCTGTTCAATGTACGTGTGTACGTGGTGTTTTTTACCTTTGTCCGCACTTCGCAGGTTGGAATGGTTTTTCGGTGTGCCACCTGGAGGTTGATGCATAAAGTAAGGGTCACACTGAGAGGTGGCTGGGACCAGTAAGAGCCGGCCCCGGTCGGTTGACACCGGGTTTAAAAAAGTCAGAGCAGCAGCACATAGGTCAGCCAAGCGACCGGGCTGTCCACTCCCCGTGTGAGCCCTTGTGTTGACTTACATCCACGGGTGTTAACCTTGACCGTGCGGGAGACGGTGTCCACACTCTTTGGGTTCTGGAGCATTTGCCATTAGCTTAACCTGAGCTTAAACCCGCTCAAGACTTTTGCATCCTGTCCCAGATGTGCGTGCCCCATAAACTGGTACCGTGCTCGCCCTGGGGCGCCAGTCCAGCCAGGTTTTACACTCTGTCCGTCCCCTTTTAGAGGAAAGTTGTGAATCCTTTTCTTCCCATACGTCGCATACCTGGCGAAAGCACAAACGGGAAGACTCACCCTGGCACTGATGTTGGTCCTCATTGTGACAATACGATGAGTATTTGCTTTAGGTCTGCCTGGCTGCGGCTTGCCCCTTACATCAGAAACCCCAGAACAAGCATTGCTGGGTTTGCTTCTCTCTATGTATCGTTAGGTTTATCTTTTACCTACGATTTTTCTGTATGTCTCCAACACCACTCTCTCCTGTTAAATCATTTAAAAAGACAGCACCATACTGTTCTACATTTTAAAAACAGTGCTATACGGTCTAGAGTATCACTTGGAGCAGATATAGTTTTGCTAATAAGTAGTTGACTGGCAAGATCTCACCGCGTCCCATGACTCGGTCACCCCTGCCGCGACCAGGGAACTCCTGTACGCGATGCTGACGTAGGGGCGGCAGTGACCATCTTGCCCGGGGTCCCACTCTCTGCCTATTGCTCAGGCCTCTGCGTTTTCAGAATCATCTCTCACTGCCGCTCGCCAGACACACTGCAGATTATTTAAATCTGGCACTCGAGACAAAACAAAACCGCCCCATTGTCTCATTTCACCTGAAAGCTGATCAAAGACAAAGGTATTGATGACCCACAAGATAAACAGAGAATCCTTGAGTTGAGCGGGTGATTGGCATACCTTCTGTAGTAAGTGCTTTGTCTATACCGTTTTTCCTCTCTGGCCAAATCAAACAAAAACATGACCCTGGAAAGCCTTAGAGGGAGTAAGAAAGCAAGATGGACAGTGGGCTCGGAGCAGCTCAGTGATTGGCCGGCATTCTGAGGCTGCAGTTGGACAATGGAAGCGAAGATTTCTTAATTCAAATGCGCTTTCTCTATAACCTTTTCTCCCCCACCGCAAAGGAGGTGAATTTGAAAGCAGAGTCACGTGACGAGCAGTCGGAAAAGCAGGGTGAAGGTGCTCCCACGACAGTCGCCCACAGTGCTGGGAATACGCCCAGTTCTTGGCTTTCTTCTTTGTCCCAGAAAGCCAACAGCCAGGAGTGGCACAGAGAACAGGGTTTCAGTTAAGATGCATGCCCGCCACATGAGTGGCCCTTAAGAACCCGACAGTGAGTAGCGACACGCAGAACTGTGCTGACCTCGGGAGACAGGTCACAAGAAAAATGACAAATAGTTTAACATGAAGGACTGAACAAACGTTATGTGGTCGTGGGTGTTCAAGGTTAGTGAAGCCTTAGAGTTGCGCGTATAGGGTTCTCACACCAACGTTCTTAAAAAAAAAGACAATTGGAAATCCTTATTTTTTAAATCAATGCTCACAAGATGGTGGGTTTTCTAGGTTAGCAGCGGTCCATTGAACAGTCTCGACAGTGAGCCTCTGCCATCTTGGGGATTTCATTCTGTGGGTTTTGTGTTTTTTGTTTTTCTTTGATGCCCCCGCACAGGGCTTTTTCTTGTGACCTTGTCATTCATTTCATTACTTTTCTGTAAGACATTACGGTAGACTGCAGAGTGTGGCAAACTCAGTACTTTGCAATTCAACACCATCTCTGTCACTCAAGTTACTATTCTCCCTTTTACAACTTAATCTCCAACTTCTTGCATATTTTTAAAACTTGTTCCAGTAAACGGCCCTGGGTGGTGTGGCTCAGTGGAATGAGACCCAGCGCCTGCAAACCAGTGGGTCACCGGTTTGATTCCCAGTCTAGGTTACATGCTTGGGTTGTGGGCCAGGTCCCCAGTAGGGGGCGTGCCAGAGGCAACCACACATTGGTGTTTCTCCCCCTCTCTTTCTCCCTTCCTTCCCCTCTTGCTAAAAAATAAAATCTTTTAAAATTTGTTCCAGTACATGATTGAGTTGAAAACATCTGCCTAAGCAATCCTGTAAAAGTTTTCAAGTTGTTGAAATACAAGACACTTAATAAAATTCTCTCAACATGTATAAGCAAAGCAATGTATTAAAATATTCTTTTAATAATGAAGTGATTTCATCAGGAAGGGAAACAAAAATTATTTATTGACTGACTTGGCAATTACTGAAAACTTTATAATGTTTATTTGAAGTGTTAGTTTGTACTGAAATTGTAAAAAAAACCTATTAAAATTTTTTTTAAATTGGGTTTATTTCTTTTTAGATATGATGAACATTCTGGGATGTCTCTTTTGGCTAGCCTTCTATTCTGGATGAAATGTCACTACTAGTTATCCCTCTGTTTGAATTTTTGTTTTTGATTCTTTTTTCAACTATCAAACTAAGTTGAAAAACACATAAAAATAATTTGGGTGAGAATTTATGAATTGGATAATGCCCGTAGGGACCACTCTGATAACATGTATAATAACTCTGTGCTACAATATCTGTAAGGCGTGAGAAATGCCAGAATCCATTTTCTACAGCGTCTTACAGCGAGCTTATAAAATCTGAGACTGTTGCACTGGTGTGAGTGCATTACTGCGTGGAGGAGGGAGGAGAGTAAACAGTCTTCAAGTTCTGTCTAGGTGTGTTTTCAGCGAATTTACACACAGAAGATGTATTATAATCCTTCTCCGATGATTCTCAGGAATGAGAATATACTGACAGTCTCAATAAAGATGGCTAGTCCTTCCTGACCAGTAAGTACCACTTAGAAGTCATCTGGCCTGAATGCACAGCCCCCACTTGGTGGAGGGGGAGGAAACGGCACCTCTTCCAAGGCAGGGGGCAGAGAGGTTTGCGACTCAGTCTCTTACAAGGCCGACTGTCTGTGTCTGCACTCGCCTCCGACTCGGGGAGGTAGCAGAGCGCAAACGAGAGGCTGTGAGCGGAAGGGCAGGACAGATTTGCAAGGCGAGGATTAAGAACTCGACAAGTAGTGAAATGAATTTATGTGCTTGGAAGGGATGTTAGCTGATGGGAAAGAACCTCAGAGGGCCTTAAATGACAGTTTAGGGTTTTGTTCTACAGAAAATAAAAGCAGTGGGTAGCAGATACTTAAATCTCTGTGTTAGAGTGGTTAAGGTTTCAGGCTTTGTCTGGGCTAATAAAAACTCTTCAAAGCACCTAGAATGTAGTTTATAAATAGTGTAGGGACCCAGTATCACCTTCCTGAGGGATAGTTTTACTACACCATTTATTAAATAAAAAAGCATTGCTCTCACTTTCTGTAATTAAGTTTCTCAAGGAGCGATTTGATTTTATAGACATTTGGAAATAACATTGGGGTTTATGTGTCCTTTCCATTGCTTTAAAAAAAATTTTTGTAAGCCTTAAAGACATTTTTCATTATTTAATTTGCACCCTTCTCCTACTTTCTGTTTAATTTTTTCCTTTTCCTATTCTCTGAATTAAAAATAACACTGGGCTCTGGCTGGTGTGCCTCGGTTGGAGACTTGTCCTGTGCACTGAAAGGTTGCCAGTGACCCCTGGTTGGGACACATACGGGAGATGACCAATCGATGTTTCTCTCATCAGTGTTTCTCTCTCTCCCCCTCCCCCCACCTCTTCCTCTTTCCCTAGAACCAATGAAAACATGTCCTCAAACGAGGGGGAAAAAGCATGGGGTTCCATCATTTCTGGGTCCCATTATTTTTAGTCTTTCTTACTTAACAATAAAGACATTTAAAGTTAGGTATTTCCCCCTGATTACAGCTCTAACTGCACCTTACAAATTGGGAACATGAACTGTTCCCCTTTTCATTAATTTCTAGATTGTTACTAACTTTTATTTTCTCCTTGATCCAGGAAAGACTGCATAACTTTCCAAGAATTAAGGGTTCGGTTTGTTTGGCATTTTTAAATTGTTAGCGCCTAATTTTATTGGATTATGACCTGAAACTATAGCCTATATAAACATCCACTTTTAAAATTTTATTAAGGTTTCCTGTGTGGTCAAATGCAGGGTTGCTCTTTGAAGTGGTTCCATCAGTGTAAGCTAAAAACGCCCTGTAGTCCCGGGGCACAGGGGTGTGTGGGAGATTCGGTGGGTCGGCCCCTCTGCACCCCAGTGGGACAGGCCCTGCTGCGAGGCAGGCCTGTGTGGGGTGGGCGCGGGCCCTAGCGGGGCTGTCCCGCCCACGGGCTGCATGCAGCCCAGGGTGGCCAAGAATACGGCCCAACACAAACTTGTAAATTTACTTAAAACCTTTTTTTTTTTTTTGCTCATCAGTTTTCGTTAGTGTTTGTGTATTTAATGTGAGGCCCAAGGCAACTCTTCTTCTTCCAGTGTGGCCCAGAGACGCTGAAAGATTGGGCACCTCTGGCCCAGGGTCTAGCTCCATTGCCATGGCCTCACCTTGTTACCAAGATTCCTTAGATTTTGTTAAGTAAGTGCTTCTCGGTTTGCTGTCTTTTGACTGCTCTCTACACACTTGGTTGCCCTTGCTAACCTTGACCCGCGGGTGTAACGCCTGAGGGAGAGGGTCTCCTGAGCTCCCACTGTGCCCTCTCAGAACCCCCACCCCTGGGCGCTCTGCTCTGTGCCCGCCGGTCTGCCTGCCAGTTCCTGGGCCAGCGCTACACTGTCTTGCTTCACTAAACTTGGATACCCGGTCAAGCAAACCCTCCTACCTTTCTCCTTAGAGTATCTTGGCTATTCTTGACCTTTTGTGATTCTGTTGAAATTTTAGAATCAATTCGTCAAGTTCCTTTTTAAAAAATAAAACCTGCCCTGGCAGGTGTGGCTCAGTGGATTGAGTGCTGGCCTGCGAACCAAAGGGTCGCTGGTTTGATTCCCAGTCAGGGCACATGCCTGGGTTGCTGGCCAGGTCCCCAGTAGGGGGTGCACAAGAGGCAACCACACTGATGTTTCTCTCCCTCTCTTTCTCCCTCCCTTCCCCCTCTCTAAAACTAAATAAATAAAATCCTTAAAAAAAAAGTTACCAAATCATTTTTTTAAAAAAACCTAGCCCTGGCTGGTGTAGCTTGGTTGGAGCATCATCCTATAGACCGAAGGGTCAAGGGTTCGATCCCTGGTCAGGGGTGTACGAGAAGGCAACCAACCAACGTTTCTCTCTCATATCAATATTTTTCTCTCTCTCTCTCTCTCTCTCTCCCTCCCTCCCTCCCTCCCTCCTTCTCTCTAAACACAATGAAAACAAATTTTTAAAAAATAAAACCTATTGGAATTTTTGACTGGGACTGCATGGAATAGAATAGGCAACTTTATAATACTGACTCTTCGATGTAAAGAGTCAGTGGTTTATTTCTCCATTTAAGGATTTCATGAATGTTTCTCAGAGTTTTTAACTTGTTTAAAAAATTTCAAACGTATATGGAATTAGAGGGAGTAGTTTGAACTCTAAACACCAGGATTTAATAGTAATTAATATTTTGCTATATTTGCTTTGTTTTTCCTTTGCTCAAAGATTTTAAAGCAATTCTGCTGTCAGGGTTATCGGACTCAAATACTTTCAATATGTATTTGTAAATAACATTTTCTTTTATAACTTCAATGCCATAATTATACACAACAGTTAACAATAATCATTACTCTAAATTTCAGTTGTTTTTGCTAGTATACTTAAGTATAAGCTTTTGTTTATTGGCTGCATCAAGCAATCTCTCATAAAATTCTCACAATACTTTAATATACCTAATATGCTCTCAGTTATGAGACACACCATTTATACCCTGTTATTCTTAAGAAGGTGTTATGGTTTTAATTTTTGTGTCCCCACAGAACTCCTGTTGGAACCTTAAACCCAAAGATGATGGTGTTAGGAGGTAAGGACTTGAGGAGGTGCTTAGGTCGTGATGGGATTAAGGTCCTTGGAAAAGGGACCCCACAGAGATCCCTCATCCCTTCCCCCAGGCGAGGACGTGGGGAAAAGCTCCCAGCTATGAATCAGGAGGAGGGTCCGGAAGGCAACAATGCTGGCATCTTGTTCTCGGACACGGATGTTTACTTCCGGGTCACCCTGAATTTGGACGTACAGTCCTTTGCAGTCCCAGCTTAACAAACTGTGGGGTTATCAGACTCCGTTGGTAGGCCCTCAGCTTTGGACCTTGAGCCCCCTCGCTTTGGGAATTTGCCAGAACCTCAGCCCAGTTTCTCAGTTGCTTCTTTTGGCTCTGCACACGACCTCCATGTGGGCCTTGCACAAGGACGCCCGGCCAAGGAGGGTGAGTGGGCTGTGTGCTGGTGGACGACAGCCCTTGTTACAAATTATCTGGCCGGGGGGACAATTTCAGTGATAGTGTGCACAGAGGGGCTGCCAACTATGGCAGTGAGTGGCCTCCCTGCCTCAAGTGAAAGTAGTTTTGACTGCTGGTCTCTCTGGTTTCTTGTTTTTTCCTTTTTCCTTTATTGTTTTTTGTCAGTAACTCCCTATTTCCTTGTTAGCACTTCGATCAATTAAAAACATTTTACCCAGATTTTTTTTTATTATCTTCACAGGGAGGCTGGAATCCAAATCACCAAGCCTGCTATTACTGAAAGCGGAAGTCTATGATAATTTTTCAGATTTCTCTTTCATTGGCATTGCAACTCACTTTTGTTTTTCCAAGGTATACTCTAGCTTATGTTGCAATGACTCGAGTAGCGTGGCTCTGATTTGGATTTTGACTTGTGTAGAGTCTTCTTTTTAGAGTGAATTAGGTACCAAAATGCTCACAAAAACTCAGCGTTATGAAAAGTACAAAGAGGTCAAAACTCACCCAGAACCTATCCAGAAATTATTATCATTCCAGAAATTGTTTGATGTGTAATGTACAGTGAAATGCTAGATGAATAAGTGCTTCTTGTTTGTGCCCTGACTGGGGATTGAACCTGCAACCTTGGCACATTGGGCTGATCCTCCCACCGACTGCGTTACCCGGCCAGGGCCCCATACTGTGGTTTCTACTTCAACTCGGTAACTGCCGACTTGGTCTTCAGTCGGGTCCATAGAGCTGCCCGTTCCCCTGTTCATCACTCTCTGCCGCTGCTGTTCAGGGACTGCATTTGCTTTTGGAAGCGAATCTCTAGCCATGTCGTCTGCTCGTTTGGTTTTGCTTTGCTACAGTCATGCCTCTCTCTTCATCTTGACTGCGCACAATAAACCGCATCCAGACCAGCTTGCCCCAATGAACGGCATCCCCGTCTATCTCGGGCTGCTTCGGTCCGTCCAAGCTTGACATTACTGCTCACTGTCCTTTAATCTGAGGATGGGAGGGGCGAGTGACGCCCCTGTAGCACAGCCTGGGCAGCCTTATCCTGCTTTGTTAGGCGATCTGGCCTCACCGCCCTCTTCTGAAGTTTTATTACTAGGTTCACTTCCCTGACTCCCATCAGGGCTTTGGAAAACAAAGCTTTGCTGTTTTGGTTTGCTTTTCTAGCTTTTTCAAAAAAATTTTTTTTTCCAATGTTAGATGAGGTTTCCCACCTCAAGGTTTTCTCCTTAACTTTGCTTAGCACCACCTTCCCCTTTTTTCTACCAGATATGAAACGATAATCAAAATCTTCAAGGTCTTCTTCCCTAATATCACTTATTTTCCTTAGCCACCATTTTTCAAAGTTAATGGCAGTAGCTTTTAATCTTTTTTTTTTGGTTGCTGATAATTTTTTTTCTAGTTTTCCTCCTATTTTCTATATTTTTCCTTTTAATTAGGTACAGTCAGGAGAGAAGTTCTAAGAGCAGCTTGGAAATCCTAGACTATTTTTGCTGTCCCTTTTCATCAGCTTTTGAAGTTAATGGTGCAAAATGTTCTATGAAAATAATTGCAATGTAAACCTGCGTAGATTTCACAATCAACACTGGGTTTAACCTTCACTCTCAGCTTCGAGACTGTGGGCTAGTTTTAAGATTTGTCTTTTTTTAACGCTTAGTTTTGTTATCTCTAAAATATGGCTAATAAAGCTACCTTTTAATGTCATCAACACTTGGATCACAGGTACTCAGTAAGCGCTCACTGAATCACAGTTTTACTTTTTTGTTAGGGTGAGGAACCCATCGGAAGGTTCTTACAGTCCAGGTCCAGCTGGGAAAACCTGTACTGGAGTCTGTGGCAGGAGAAACGCAAAAGCATTCTGGTACCTTCTGAGCCGGCGGCACAGCATCTGGTGCTTAATCGTATGTGCAGAAGTCAAAACAAGTGAAAAGGGTCCTGCCTGAATGAAATGTAACAAATTATCTGAAAGAGAAACAGGAGACATAGTCTTGATTGAGGATAAACAAAGTATGAAATTCTTATGAGCCTTCAGTGTTTCAAAAACAGTGTTTCCATTTATTTGTATCATCTTCAGTTTTGTGTCTTCCGGTTTTCATTGTGCAAATATTTCACCTCCTTGGTTAAATTTATTCCCAGGTATTTTCTTCTTTTTTATGCAGTCATAAAGGGGATTGTTTTTCTTAATGTTTTCTGAAGTGCTTAGAAAGACATGATTTTTTTTAAATTTTATTTATTTATCTTTAGAGGGGAAGGGAAGGAGAGAGGGAGAGAAATATCAATGTATGGTTGCTTCCTGTGCATTTCCCGCTGGGAACTGGCCTGCAACCCAGGCATGTGCCCTGACTGGGAATCGAACCGTGATCTCTTGGTTCACAGGCCCGCGCCCAATCCACTAAGCTACACCAGCCAGGGCAGAAAGACATGATTTTTGTATACTACTTTTGTTCCCTGCAAATTTACTGATTTTATTTATTCTAAAAAGTTTTCTGAGTCTTTAGAGTTTTATATATGTCATCAGCAAATGCAGTGCCATTTTATTGTTACACCGTTTC
>JAPYXV010005505.1:0-10480 GCA_028533065.1 Trachops cirrhosus | reverse complement strand
AAGATGTGTTTAATGGTATATTTAGATGATAAACAGAGAGATGAAGATGATGAAGGTAGAAAAAGGAAAGAAGGAAGGAAGGAAGGAACGAAGGAAGGAAGGAAGGAAGGAAGGAAGGAAGGAAGGAAGGAAGGAAGGAAGGAAGGAAGGAAGGAAGGGAGGGAGGGAGGGAGGGAGGAAGGAAGGGAGGAAGGAAGGAGAAGAAAGGTTTTATACAGTCATGTGCCACTTAACAAGGGGATATGTTCTGAGAAATGCACCATTAGGTGATTCTGTCATCACAAACCTAGGCAGTATAGCCTACTACTGTGATGATATGTGCTATACTTTATATGCCTGGTGATGCAGTGGGTTTGTTGATACCACCATCACCACAAACATGTGAGTAATGCATTGAATTATGATTTTAGGACAGCTACCACATTGCTAGGTGACAGGAGTTTCTCAGCTCCAATATCTTTATGGGCTACTATCCTATATGCAGTCCGTTGATGGGTGCATGACAGCACAATACATATAGAATAAGTATTTGGAGCAATAGTGAGTGGTGAAAGAAACAGAGCCCATTTTCTTTAATGCATGCTTCCTAACCAACTCTGTCTGGATCTCTTACATGAGACAGAGTAAAAAGAAAGTGGGAGGGAAGTAGGGATAGAGGCAGGAAGCTGGAGGGATTTTTATAACACTTATTAGCAGCTTAACATATTTCTGCAAATCTGAAATTACAAAATTATTGAAAATGATTTTCTGCTATCTGCCTGGCATTTGGCTGCTGCTATTGTTTATGATAACTTATTCACAGAATATTATAGAAACAAAGAATATATCATTTGGAATGAAAGAGTCCTGAATTCAGAATCATGATCTGTCACTGTTTGAGAAAGTTGACTAACTTCTTCTCGCTTTCAATCCCTTTGTATTCTTGGAGATAATAAACCCTAACTCATGGCACACCTGGAGGATGAAATGAGGCCACCTGGATTAACAGCTCAGTATGTTATCAGACATTCTGCATGTCTGCAGTGAGAATGTAATCATGCTGTTTGGAGACAGAGACCCTCTATTTTCCAAGTTTCCTTGTGAAGGGGATTCAGTGAGAGAACATCTAAATTTTTCTTTATCCCTAACTCTAGTTAGTAAGGGTGAGTGAAGAAGCTCAACTTCTTTGCCTTTTCTAGATTCTGTCTTTTGAATCAGCCTACCTATAGAGGAAAAAGGCATTCTGGCCTAATTACCCCTATGTGGAAAGATTAATAACGACTCCTGTGTCTCCTTTCTCAGTTGGTTCCTAAACTTCAAAGAGGAAAATGAGGGTCTGTTACTGCCTTAACGCTGAACAATGTGATAGCTAATATTTTATGAACAGCCAGTCACAATTGTGCATTACCTCTTCTGTACTACATGAAAAAAAAAAACAGATGATCAGAAATGTCATTCTGGAAACAGTATTATCTGAATAGTAAAACTGAGAAATTTATAACATTAACAGATATCATGGGGTGATAATGACAAAAATATTAGTTATTTATATGACATTGTGTGACAGAGATAGTTAACTCAATTAGATCCTGGTGGTTTTAAAGTCAAGGTCACATATTTAATTTCCACATGGGCCAGTATACTTCTGACTGGGAAAACTCTGTTTTCTCCTCACAGACTGCACCCCTAACCTCAATCTGTTATTTCTCAATTATGTGCCATTAATTGATGCAATACCCTACTGATAGTGGGTCACCTGTGCTATCTGCATAAATGAAGGACAGCGTGTCTATGAGGCAGCCAACAGAGAATGACTTGAAGCCACAAGAAAATTCACTAGTTTTCTTCTGGAAAAAAAACATAGCTTCAAATTTTCCAAGGGAAAATTAACAGCAAACATAATTCAAAAGTGGATTAGAACCAACTCACAGTCCCTTTCTTTAAAAATGAGTCAAAGAGAAGCTCAATAGCCCTAGAAGGCCTTCTTTAATTTTTGGAACTTATATTCAACAGATATTTATCTAATGAGATGTTATCTCATGTAGCATGTTTCCTAACAATGTTTTTTTTTAGTTTGCTACTACTATTTATTTCTTCTGTGCTCTGTGCTCCCTTGTATTAGTTCTGAATCTTATTGGAAACTTATAACACATCCCAGTGCCATCCATTCATAAATTTAATGTACTACAGGATATATGATCAGCAAGTATACTGTAACATACACAGAATTGGATACTTATATTCACAACTTGCTGATAAGGGAGCCAAGTTCTACATTCTGACAAAGAACCTAGCCAATGTAATATCATAATATAAAGTCTATAAATTAAGACTTATAGTTTGAACAGAAGCAGACAAAGACTTCTGAGTCCCAACTTCCATTATTTAATTCTTTTATGTCTTCTTCCTGATTCAGAAGCTCTCCAAATAAGCTCCTTATCAAAACCTTTTTTAAGAAAGAGATTGATAGAAATCGTTTAAACTCTTGCTAATTTATGCTAAAAATATTTCATCTTTGAGAATAAAGATTTGAGGTACTCTCTATCTAGGAGAGAGAAGCATCGGTTTTCTATTGCTATATTTCAAGTAGCAGTAAGCAGCTGGAACAGAATTTTGTGTATGTGTTGGGAATAACGAGGCATCAGGAAGCCCTACACAAATATTTCTTTAAAACATCTATGTTAGAGGCATTACACTAGTAACAGAGCACTTAACAGAATGTAAAATTTGAGAAGCCCCATGGCCAATGATTTGGCATCCTAATTGAGAAGAAAATTAAAAAGTAAAAAAGAAAACAAACAAAAAGAGATCAATTATTATTGAGATGAAAATAAACATCTATAAAAATCACATGATATTTGATTTTAAATGTTATGGAATAGCCCTGAGCAGATCCCACAAAGGAAAGCAATATTATTTTGATTCCACCATAATTAACAAATTGCAAAATTGTAAAACACAGAGTCATGCCTTACTTCTGTCTCTTTCTGTGAGTACTTTTCCTCTTTTCAATCAAGCAAAATTCTCCCTCATTATCAGGCACAACTTCTTCATCATCCCTGGAGGCTCTTCCCAACTGCAAAACAGAGAAATCTCTCCCTGCTCTGATTTCATAGGTGACCTGGAATCTGATTCTACTGCTAGACTTGTGAGAATCTGCACTTGCCTTTTTGCTTTACCGCTCTTGCTACCTGAGATTGCAATGCACATGTGAAAACATCACAGCCTCTGTCAAACTGAGTCTCTAAATGAATGTGTAGAACTAAACCCAATCGCTACCTTGGAATCAAATTGAACTATTATGAGAGTTAGAGATAAAATATTATGTTAAAAGTTATACAGCTTTATATCTTTTTGTTACTATAACCTAGACTTCCATAATTAATATAGCCCATAACCATCTTGAATATATCCTATAAATAAATAACTTATAGTTTACCAATGCCATTTTTAGAGAGTATAGTAGTTTGCATCCCCCAGAAAAGCAGTCAATAGGATTGCTAGCTGGCTAGAGATTTACTGTATGAAATTGGTTCATGTGGTTCCAAGAAGTCCCATGATCTGCAGTCAGCAAGCTGGAGACCCAGGAAAGCCAGTAATATACTTTCAATTCCAGTTCAAAGGCAGGGGAAGGCAGATGGTTCAGTTTAAAGACAAGTCAGGCAGAGATCAAATTCTCCCTTATTCCACCTTTTTGTTCTATTCAGGACTTCAGTGGATTGAATCAGTGATTTTCAACCTTTTTCATCTCATGTCACATGTAAATTAATTACTGAAATTCTGTAGCATACCAAAATACATGTTTTTTTTGCCAATCTGACAAAAAATAGGTGTAATTTTGATTCCTCCACACTGGCCGGCTATTGTTGTGTTGGCTGTTGTCATTTTTTTGACAATCTCAAGGAAAAGAGGTCAGTGCCCCAACTAAAGAGTTACATGTTTTAAAAATTCTTGCTGCACACCAGTTAAAAATCACTGAATTAGACAAAGCTCATCCACATTGGGGAGGGCAATCTGCTTTATTCAACCTACATATCCAAATATTGATCTCATTCCAAAACACTCTCATAGACATACCGAGAAAACTGTACAATCAAATATCTGGGCACCTCATAACCCAGTCAAGTTGACACATAAAATTGAATATCACCAAGAGTATCCTCCAAAACTGAGCATAATACTACAATGGTAACCTGACCAGTGAACAGTAGATCAGAATTATTACCTCCTTTATTCTAAAGATTGTAGTTTTACAATATAGCTCCAAATTATAATTTTTAGAAGGCACATGAACACTGTATTGTGTCTTCTGAGGGCCACACATGTCACATATTTGGTCAGCATGTCATCACAATCTTATTCTCATAGTTTTAGAAAGATGGGATTAAATCAGGACATTGTAAAAGGTGAGTAGTATATGTTCTTCATGTTGATTTTTACCCAGATAAGACTTTAACCAAAGGGATGATTTTAGACATCATTTTTGCATGAGCATAGAAGACAACATCCCTTTTTCCTGTGACAAGATAATTGTATTGGCTGAAATGGGAAATTCCATTGCTCTGGGTATTCAAGATACACCCGTAACCATACAGATGGCTACAATAAAAAAATCATAACAACATAAAATAAAGTGTCACCTGTGTTTACATTGTACAGGCTAAAAACTGCTGTGACCATCAGTTCATAATTTTGGCTCTAAAGTTTTTCAGGCTTTGTCACTAAATCTTTCCCATTCCAAAAATCAAACAAACAATCCAAAACAGGTCTTATTTTTGTCATAGAACAAATGGAGTATTCAGCTATGTTCAAGTAATCTTTGGTTAAAGCTGTAAGGCATGAATGAAAGGAGTACATAACAATATCACAAACAGAAGAGATTAAGGTGAATCCTCTCACTACCCTTGGAGTCCCTCTTCAGTACGGTATCTGGTTTTTGGAAAACACCATTATTTTTCTACTCCTGTGGAAAAGATGAACTTAGAATTGTCTTTGGCTTCTTAGCTCTTTAAGAATCAAACAGAAATCAGTATGCTAGACTACGTTCAATTTTTTAAAATGACAAGATGACTAGACTAGTAAAAAGAAGTTCAGCAAACCAGGGAACATAAAATGAGATTTGACAATTCAGAAAATGCTTACAACTCATATGGTAAGAAACTGCTCATTCCTTTAGAATGATGTGATAATCTAATGAACCAAGGCAATCAATGTTCTAGGCTTACAGTCATTAAGTGATATGTGAAGGCTGTTCAATGTGTTATAATTTAACATTATTACACTTTGCAGTGTCAGAAGTGATACTAGAGATATCTGTTCTTAAATCCTAGCTATTTTGCTATGAAATATCATAATTTATTCTTCCTCCTTAATGCTTTAAAGCTCACAGAGTAGAGCTTTTTCTTGTTTGTGTTCACTGATGTATCTTGAATACCCAGAGCAATCAGTGGCATATAGTAGATGTTTCAGAAATATCTATTGAATTATGTGAGAGACTGAATGAATTCTTTGTGTGGTTATCACATTGAAATCATCCTCACCTAGTTTCTGTTTGTAGTATGTCAAGCTACTTCTGGGTTCAGGGGCTTTGTACAAGATCTTCCTTCTCCTTGAAGCTCTCTTCATACAGTAATCCCTTACATCTAATAACACTTTCTCACTGAGGCCTTTTCTGAGCTTTGAAGTGAAGACAGAAGGTTCTCCTCTGGTCTTTCTTTAATATAATACTCTACTTTATGTTCTTTGTAGCATATGTTTACTATATTAGAATGCGTGTATTGAGGGTAAAGATTACAGCTATCTTTCTTACCATATCCCATTACCTGGAAGAGTATTAGGGAAAATCAGGTGTTCAAAATATACCAGCATATTGCTTGAAAGACCACTATGTGCCCAACTCTATGCTTACTGCTGAACACACACTGTTGAACAATTTGCTCTCGTGGAACTGACCATTGGAAAGTAAATGAGCAAAACACCATTTCCCCAAAAATTATTATAAAAATTATGAAAAAAATGAATAAGGTAATATGATAGAGAATAATAATGGAATCTGTTTAGATTTTTTTAATCAGCAAAGACCTCTCAAGTGGTGAAACTAACAAAAACTGTAAGGATGAGGCAGCAGTCATATAAAAACCTGTGGGAGATCTGGGCAAGTACATGCAAAAAAATTAAATGAGAACACCAACTTATACCATGCCTCAAAATAAACTCAATATGGATAAAAGACTTAAATATAAGTCATGACACCATACAAGTCTAGAGGAAAACAGGCAAGAAAATTTCAGATATCCACATAGCAATATCTTCACTGATACATCCCGTAGGGCAAGGGATACATCCCCTAGGATAAAGGAAAGAATAAACAAATGGAACCACATCAAACTAAAAAGGTTCTGCACAGCTACAGAAAACATCATCAAAATGAAAAAGGAACCAACTGTATGGGAGAACATATTTGCCAATGATACCTTGAACAGAGTTTCGATCTCCAAAATATATAAAGAACTCACACAACTCTACACAAGGAAGACAAACAATCCAACTAAAAAATAGGCAAAGGACCTGAACTGACACTATTACAAGACATACAGAGGACCCAGAGATATATGAAAGGATGCTCAACATCACTAGTCATCAGAGAGATGCAAATTAAAACCACAGTGATATACCACTTCACACCAGTCAGAATGGCCACCATTAATAAATCAACAAACAAGTGCTGACGAGGTTGTGGAGAAAGGGGAACCCTAGTATCCTTTGGTGGGAATGCAGACTTGCACAGCCACTGTGGAAAACAGCATAGAATTTCTTCAAATAACTAAAGATTGAACTGCCTTTCAATCCAATAATCCCACTGCTGAGACTATACCCTAAGAATCCTGAATCACCAGTTCAGAAGAACCTGTGTACCCCAATGTTCATAGCAGCATTATTTATAATACCTAGGTGCTAGAAACAGCCTAAGTGCCCATCAGTAAATGAGCAGATCAATAAACTATGGTACATTCACACAATGGAACACTACACAGCAGAAAGAAAGTAGGAAGCTCTACCCTTCGCAACGGCATGAATGGAACTGGAGAGCATTATGCTAAGTGAAATAAGCCAGGCAGTGAAAGACAAATACCATATGATCTCTCCTATAAGTAGAACCTAAAATAAAACAAATAAATGAGAAAAATAGAACCAGAGATTTGGAAATAAAGAACTGACAGTGACCAGAAGGGAGGGAGGAGGAGGATAATGGGGGAAAGAAGGAGAAGGGGCAAGAAAAGGAACGTGAATAGATGACTCATGGGCACAGACAATGGGAGACTGACTGTTGGAGTGGGGGGTGAAAAGCCAGGGAAGAGTAATGGGGGAAAAATAGGGACAAGTATAATTGAATGTCTTGCAGCCTGTCAAGGCCAGGCAGGTTCGCTCTGGATTCGGGCAGACAGAAGAAAAGTCTCAGAGCCATGGGGATGCTTGACATGCCTTTACTCAAAGGTGGGCAATCCATGCATGCTCCAAGATATGTGTCCCCTGCATGTCCTGCATGTCCCCCAGTGGGGAGCTCCTACCCCCTTATATACTAAATACAGACAAAGCCAGCAAGGAGCCAGAATACTGTATGATACAGTGTGATTCTGCACATGGGAGCCCACTCAATATTATGGGAACCGTTTACCAGATCCCGTCTTAAGGCTATGAGAACACAGCTTATTTTAGTTCCCCAGACACCTGGGTGAGGGAGCTAGACTGCCTCCACTTACCCTACACTGAACAACAAGAAGAAAAAAAAACCTGTGGGAAGATCTCTATAGGAAGAAGAAACCATATGTATTAAGGCCCAACACAGAAAACAGCAAGGTGTATTGGAGAAACTGTAAGAATACAGGTGCCTAGAGAGAGGCAAAAGCCAAGTCAGATAGGGAAGGATTTAGAGTAAGAAGTTTAGATTTTATTGTAAGATGAATGGAAACAACTAAAGACACACATTTGTTTTCCTTTAAGAAGATTATTGTATCCATTGAGTAGATAAAATATTTGAAGGGGGTGAGAGGGAAAGTTCAGATAGAAACTGTTTCAGGAATCTGGTTGCTGATCTAAAATGATGGCAGTAGAGATGGAGAGAAGCATCCGGATCCCAGACACCCTTTAAAGATAACATTGACAGGTAATAATAATTAGTTCTTCAAATATCATAGATGATTATGTTGCCTTATGGTTTGTCATCTAGATGAGATACTTTTGAAAGGAAAATAGGGTATTAATAACTAATAACTGGATAACAAGAAATTATTGAAGACAAAGCAGGAGGACACGCCCTTACATTTTTTAAATATTTGGTAAATGATACGTTTTCATTAAAATGGGTACCATTCCAGAAAGAAAAAGGTAATGAACTTAACTAAAAGGTATTGCTTGGGCAATCAAGACAGAAAGATCTGAATATGCAAAAACACTGATATGGAGACAGCACAACAGGCTTTGGGCCTGTCAAACAGTTCAGGTGTGACCTAAATTTGACCAGGACATGAAGATACAGGCTACTGCTCATCAGATGCGACCATTAATTGTTAATTGGTGGTGGTGCAGGTTTATTACATTTGCCTAAATGTCTGAAAATAACACATTAAAAAGCTGGGATAGTTTTCCAGTTGCTGAAATTAACATTTTAAAGCCAGCAGTTTAATTTCTGAATAGTTCTAAAATGAATCATGATTTGTTAATTAAAAATTCTTAGAGATAATTTAAGGATAATTGGATGCTTTATTCTTTTAAAAGGATTTATTTTGTTGAGTTGTTCTTGAAAAAAACAAAAGGACTTTATTCATATACTAATAACTATTACAATAAAAATATTGATATAACTTGAATTTAAATGTTTAGGGAGACTCAGAAAATCCCTAGATCTATTTATTCCAGATTGTATCTGAAAGTCTATTTTCATTAAATTTCTTAACATTATTAGTAGTGAAATAAAAGCCAGGGTTACTGAATTAAGTGGGCCATCAGATTTTTAAAGAACCTAAATACCACATTACTTGGAGTACAGATTAATAGGCAAGTGACTATTATTTCAAGTTCAGTCTAGTTGGATAGGGATTTTATGACTGGTTCAAGAAAAAAATGAGTTACTGAGGTTCATCTTTACAGATAATCTATATACTGCAGCCTTAATGTGAAAGTCAGATGGAAAATTCATATCCATAGCAAATAGAGTGATGAAAAATTTCTCACAGGTGAGAAAATGTAATTATTATTAAAAACTACTCCTATTGAAAAATTGTTTTGATATAAGAACGCTTATGTAATGAGCCCTACATATTTGTTTACACTTTACCGTCCTACGTTTTGATCCTTGTTTACGTGCATCAGAGTAGTACACCTGCTGTCCTGGTGGATGAGCTTGCTGCAGACACCGTACGGCTAATGAAAAGATGAAACAAACACTTAAAAAGACATAAAGATTTATGAACAAATAAGGAAGCCTGAAATGCTAAGATCGGAAATAGATAGTAGGCTAATTGGAGACAAATGTTTCCATTTAATTTCACTATATGAAATGAAAATTTGTGTTTGCTTACAGGATTGAGTTCTAAATGTCACCACTTTTATCCTTTGTTTGGAATCTTCTAGTAGCTATACATGACTGAATAGATAAATGTAGAGAATGTTTCCCAAAATTATTCTGGGCCAGACCTCTCTCTTAAAGAGACTGTATGTGTATATCGATCTGATTCTATATACTCTCTACTCTTTTCTATTGATATTTCTTCTATTATGCATAACAGAGAAGTTTTATTTTTTTTTCAACTGGAATTTAAAGGCTATATAGGAAATAATTTTCTCAACTATTACTTTTTATAAAATTTAAGTTCCAATAATCCATCATCTGTAGATGACATTGTGTGCTCACCATCCAAATAACCAAATGTTTTTTTCAAAGAAATTAGCATGATTTGATTGAGGTTTAATTCCTGATCCATTCTTTCTCAATATCTTCTTATTGGCTTCTGGGTTTGCTGCCATACTCAGGAGGTATCACTCACTTTGAATAATTCTATGGACAGTGTGGAATAGAGATTGATCCTTTTCTTGCAAGAGAATAGCAAGTTTTGCCTGTATGATTTTATTGCATAAGCTATCCTTCTTTTCTGAATGGAAAGCATAAATTTTACCATATATTAAAGTCTCAGGCATAATTATAATTATTCATAACCTCTTTACTGCTCTACTAATACACTTAATTCCTATGTCATAATATAATTTTTCTTACTATAGCTTTGTACTCAGTTTTGAAAACAAATAATTCACCTCTTATGTCTCTCTTTTAACATTTTTCATTATTCTCAAAATTTTATTAAGTATTAAAACGACTGTATGGGAAAAAGCATTTCCCAACTCCTAAAATGATTCAAATAAAATTCTTTTTTTTTTTTTTAATTTTTTTTTTATTTTTATTTTTTTTAATTTTTATTTTAGTTTATTCAGTACAGTTTCTATCCTT
>JAPYXV010005504.1:0-10483 GCA_028533065.1 Trachops cirrhosus | reverse complement strand
GAGGGTTAGCAACAGGGGAGTGGGAGGAGGAGAGTGGGGGAAAGATACGAAGAATAAGTAGCAATGAAGGTAGATAGAAAATAGACAGGGGGAGGGCAAGAATAGTATGGGAAATGTAGAAGTAAAGAACTTATGACACATGGACTGAAGTAAAGGGGGGGAATGTGGGTGGGAGAGGGTGTTCAGGGTGGAGGGGAATGAAGGGGGGATAATACGACAACTGTAATAGCATAATCAATAAAATATATTAAAAAAAAAGAAAATATGTCAAGTGAAAGAAGCCAAACACAAAACACCGCGAATTATATGATTCTACCTATATGAGCTGTTCAGAAGAGGTAAATCCACGGACACAGATTAGTGGTTGTTGGGGGATTCAGGAAGGGGAAATCGAGGATACGCCAAGAGATCTGAGGTTTCTTTTTGGAGTGACAGAAATGTTTTGAAACTAGATTAGGGTCATAGTTGTATACTATAATGAATATACTAAAAATCAGTAAATTGTACACTTTAAAATGGTGACTTTTATATGAATTATATCTCAATAAAAATTCACTTAAGTACAACAATTCCATAATTATAAGGAAACATTTTTTTCCCAATGATCTATTATTGTCCCAAATACTCAGAACAAAATTGGGAATATTAAGAGAAAGGCTTTGGAATGCTTCTGAGAAACAATAAATTTCTAAGGAACCATCTCTTCATTTTTCATTGTACGCTCACACATTTCTTTAAGGAAATTAGCGATGGGTGGGCTATAAAAAACAATAAGCTGAGGCAAAAAGCCTTAGTCACATCTTTCCATTCATGCCTGGTACCCGAGGGAAGCGACTCTCCCGAGCGTTTATCTCTATGATGGTTACCTAAAGTGGCTGCCCATGTCCAGTGAAGGCTTTTGTTGAGTGATCATGCTTAAGTTGAGCTCGTTTAAATACCATTTCCCAGGACTTACATGCTACTCCCTGAACGATGGAAATACTCAAAGCTTTTAGGGGGAATAAACCATTGCACGGTCTTTGCCTAGGAAGTGGGCCACAGTTCACTGAAAACAGACAGTTCAGATAAATAAAATGAAAGCAGGCATTTTTGGAGATGATCTTAAAAGCTTTCCATTTAAAAACATCAAGGGCATAAAACTAGGAATAGCATGTATTATTTGGGACAATAATAGATCTTTGGGAAAAAATGTTTCCTTATAATTATGGAATTGTTGTACTTAAGTGAATTTTTATTGAGATATAATTCATATAAAAGCCACCATTTTAAAGTGTACAATTTACTGATTTTTAGTATATTCACTATAGTATACAACTATGACCCTAATCTAATTTCAAAACATTTCGTCACTCCAAAAAGAAACCATGTTAGACTATCACAAGTCACTATCTATTCTTTCACACGCTATTCTAATACAAAATATTCATCTCCTTCATTAGATAACCACATCATTTTCATGGAACACAACACATACCTCTCTCCTTGGCTACCCACTAAGAGACATTTGATTCCTGTCTACAATTAACCATAGGAATCATCATAATACAATGTAGTGGCCTATTTACAAAAGTTCCATATTAAACGTGGGTGGAAAAGTTACATTTTAAATATAAGAAATCTTTGAGGAAACAGATTCCCATTTCTGATATGTGGGCCGCACATAAAGAACGACAGGCTCGGTCAACTTGCTTCTTGGGTTGCCAGCCTTGATCTACACCAGGGGTGGCAAACTCATTTTCACCGGTGGCCACATCAGCCTCGCAGCTGCCTTCAAAGGGCTGAATGTAGAGCTCCTTGCCCCTAGTTAAGGAGTAGTTACATTTATATAGTCCTAACATTACATTCGGCCCTTTGAAGGCAACCGCAAGGCTGCTGTGGGCCCCTGGTCTAGATTGTTCCCTAGAATTCTCAGCTTTAGATCAGCACCCTCACAGTCTCCTCTTGTGTTATAGGCTCAAGTATAATGACAACGTTCAAAGAAGACTAAAAACATTAAGAGCAAAGGGAAGAGTAGGAAGCAAAGGGAAGAGTAGGAAGAAAAGGGATTGAGCTGAGGAAGGTGTCCTAGGGCTATATATAAAATCTTTTCAAAATACCAGTCAAAAATCTTTTGAAAAAAACTATTCTGAATACAGTGACCATGATGACAACTGATTCTTCAATTTTTGTTTTCTTATATTAAGGGTAAGATGAAAATTATGAGGAATATAAAACCAAATATATGATATAATATGAAGAGGCACCATAAAATTCACCTTAGTGTAACTAATTATTATACTTTCTAATTTGGTATACAAACCTGTCAAAATATATAAAGACATTAACTAGCTTTACACAATAGAGTATATAGGTACTAAAGTTTTTATAGCAGACTATCTATCTATACTTACAAACATTTTCATGAAAATCATGCATCAAGACTGTGAAAAGAGACTAATATCTCACTAGAGCATACTTATGTGGGAAAATCAGATTCAGCTTTGTATTATTTCAACATATAGTATGTAAGAAATAAAGTCTGATAAAGTTTAATTTAGATATAAAACTGCTATAACCATGTGCTTGAGCAATAATACCAATTACCAGGTTAGTTTATTGCATTTGTAGTCAATTATTTTTAAAAAACTGGGCCAATTATAACTATTATAGATATTCAATGGATAAGTTCTTAAGAGTCTTTGTTAATTATCACATTAAATAAAAATTAGAAAACTAAAGGAACATTAATTCCTTCACTATTAAGTAAATGTATACTACTTAAGCTCTGCTTTTAAAAGGTCTTTCCCCAGTATGGAGATACATCAGAAAATTAGAAACAGATCTGCCTTTTGACCCAGTGATCCCACTTCTGGGAATATATTTGCAGGAATCCAACACATTAATTCGACAGAACATAAGCACCCTATGTTCATTGCAGCGTTATTTACAATCGCCAAATATGGAAGCAGGCAAAGTGTCCCTCAATAGATGAGTGGATAAAACAACTATGCGACATTTATACAATGGAATTCAACTCAGCTACAAAAAAGAGGAAAATTTTACCCTTTGCAACATTGGAAATGGACCTGGAGAACATTATGCTAATTGCAATAAGCCAGTCAGAGAAAGACAAATACCATATGATTTCATTCGTATGTGGAAGAATCTAATGAATAGATTGAAGTAACAAGGGAAATGGGGACAGACTCATAGATGGAGAGCAGGATGACGGGTAGTGGTGGGAGGGAGGTTAGGGGATGGAGGGATTGAACAAAAAGGAAAAAGGGCTCATGGACATGGTCAACAGTGCGGTGATTGCTGGGGGTGGGGGGTATAAGGGGACTAAAAGGTAATGTAAAAAAGTACAATAAAGATTAAATTTTTTTTTTAAAAAAGGTCTTTCCTTATGCTCTTGGTAACTATTTAGGATCTGAATACATAATATAAATATCAAAAAATGTTGCAGCCCCACTGGCCAGTGAAGTCCTATGAACGCAGAAATCTAAATGAAGTGGGAATGGATCATGATGTCTTCTCACATACAGATGTGTTCCACTGACTGTGCAAAGCTCAAGTGTAGCAATTTGATTTGATCAATTTCCTTCTTAGATTTTATGGGTATAATATTCTTATCAGTATACATTGATAAATTACACATTGTTGTTACAAGTTTTTAATGTTAACACATCTATGAAGTACAAGGGAAGTTACCAGGAAAAGATGATTTGCTACAGAAACATGTTACTTACTTTTTTTTAAGAATACAGATGTGAAAATTCAAGACCCAGCTTTCATTCTACTGAACTATCATGTTTTGCTCAAAATGTTGACTTTTTCCCTCTAACAAGAGTTAGACATGAGCGAGTATAGCAACATACTAATAAAATTATTTAAGTATATACAGTGTGGGGCAAAAGTAGGTTTATGGTTGTTTATATGGAAAATAATGCAATAATTAATAAATAATAATACAAGAATAAACTGCGCTTTGCATACTCTACTGTAAACCTACTTTTGCCTTACCCTGTATGTATCCTTTTCTAAGTTCTTATGAGGAATTTTGAAAACAACTTTCATGCATTAAACAAACACTAATAATACAAATACTTTGCTATATTCATATACAAAGAATAGTAGCACTGTTATAATAATACTGAACATATTATCTTATTATACTCATTTCAATGACTACAACCACCATTCAGAATCTTTTTTCTACCAATAAAGACTTTTAAGAAGTTCATTTTTTTAACATAAATTCCACAAATGTCTACAAATAATGACTGAAAAAGTTCCTTTGAAAATCTGAGAGTAGAAGTGAAGGTTTTCTGAATCAGAAGTATTTTAAAAGAAGATACTCCCATACATGCCTATGTTCAATCCTAGTGGCAATAAGTTAAAAGGCTGGTGGGGTCACTACTCCCAATCAAGTATGGACAATCCATACACAAATATATATGAGTGTGTTACCTCCTTTCTCTATATATGCATGTCTCTTTGGGTGTCTAAAACATCCATATTGGCCCTGGCCTGGTACCTCAGTTGGTTAGAGCATCACCCTGATACACCAAGGTTGAGGGTTCAATCCCTGGTGAGGACACATACAAGAAGCAACCAATTAATGCATAAATAAGTGGCGCAACAAATCAATGTTTTCTCTCTTTATCTCTCTCTCTTTCTCCACTCTGCTCTTCTCTCTGAAATCAATTAATAAAAATTAAAGGGAAAAAATCTCCGTATTTTCACTGCATTTAAAAGTTCATTATGCAATGCTAGCCCTCATGCCTAAATTTTCTTTCCCCAATGACAAAGGGCCTTCTTAAGTAATGGTGAACTGTAAGTGGGAAGAAAGAGGTACAAATATAAAGTATAATTCTACTTTATAGAAATCAATGGGATTAATTTTAGCATGATGGACATGTATTTTAATTTTATCCCCATTTCATATAGTGACATTTATACTAAAAGGGTAATAAAAGGATAAGGCTGAGATTGAAAGGGGTTTCACTTGAGCCACAGATTCTTGTGGTGGGGGTGGTGGTAGGGGTAGAAATATGAAAAGCCAAAGGGGACTTTCTGAGAAAAGAGGAAATAAGAAAATAATATGGGGGCAGGACACAGCAGTCGTAGGAGCTGATGACCAAAGAATGAGGAGGTTCAGCTAGTGAAGATACAGAATGCAAATGCAGAATGGAAATGATCAGTGACAACTTCTAAGAAGGGCCAATGGCAAAAGTCAGAATTGTAAGAAAACAAGAATTGAAAGACAAAAACCAAGAAAGTGCCAACTGACCTGGTGTCTATAGTGACTGAAGATTTTTTTTAAAGATTTTATTTATTTATTTTTAGAGAGGAAAAAGGAAGGAGAAGGAGAGGGAGAGAAACATCAACATGTGGTTGCCTCTTGTGTGTCCTCAACTGGGGACCTGGCCTGCAACCCAGGCAGGCATGTGCCCTGACTGGGAATCGAACTGGCGACCCTTTGGTTCAGAGGCCGGCACTCAATCCACTGAGCAACACCAGCTAGGGCTGAAGATTTTTCTTTTTTTAAAGCCAAAGGTGGGGTGGGGGGAAGCAAAAAGGGTCCTAACTGGAAAGAATTTCAGTTGTCTAGGTATCAAAAGGACCAAGGATTAGGAGAAGATGAGTAGATCTAGCTGTAGGGGTTAGTGAGTAATGAAAGGATTCAAGGCAAATGACAAAAGGAAAGTCGGGGTTTGCTGCTAAAACCTCAAGACCAATTGCACAATGTAAAACATGCAAGACATTTAAGATGTGTACAGCTCCTTTCTGGAATTGAATTAAGTTACTATTTTTATGGGTCACTGACCCTTGAAATAAGAGGTTCCCTACACTACATTCGAAGTTAGGAAAGTCAAATACTGCATAGAAGGACTAGGAAAGCTTTCAGTATTTTTTGCCACAGGGGTGCCTCTACCAAAATCAAACACTAGAGGTTTATTTTTGTATGGAAAAATCGTATGAAATTTTATGGTAGCCTTTATTATTTCATTTTACACACTTTACCTGATCCTTGCTATACATTCTGGTGATGTGGAAAGAATTTGATACAAAAAAACAAGTAGGACCTAACGTGTTCTTAGTAAGCAGCTGCTCATTAAGATAATACTTCCAGTTACTGGCTTAGAAAGCAAGATTCTGAGATTACTGCTGGATTTAGGCTTCTGACTTGTCAACCAAAAGAGTTACTTCCTCTTTAGTATAATGAATTGCAGAAGTACAGTTAAACAGTTATCTGTGAGGGTTTATTAAAAGGCATAGGATATCAGTATCAGCAGAGATACTGATTTTTTTTCTTGCCATGACCAAAATATTTATGAATTTCATAAAGTGGAAAGAACTTTCTAAAAAATTAATAAGATCTGTTTCACAAATAACCAATTCAGCTGGAACACTGAATAGTAGAAATGATAAAAGATTTGTTCTTTTGGTTGATAAAAAATTCATATCAGGGCATTCAAGTAAAGCTCTTTTCTGTGTTCTGATTTAATGAATCATGTGAGTGGTATCTGGCTGGGTGACAGGAATGCCGGCTCAGTGAAGCCCACTCTAATGTCTCCCAGCACAGCCTTCCAGGGGACAGGAAAGCCAGAACAACATGTCAGACTAAAGTAATATACAAGGAAGAGAAAGCAGGGCTGGAGACGCTGTGAGGCTGACTCATAACCCTTCTTGACCTGTGAGTGGCCAGTATGTATTCAATGTTCTATGGGCTTCGATAACCTAACAAGCACCAAGTAGCAACGATAATGCAATAATGAATGGTTCTCAAAAAATACTTTTGCAATTCAAGCTGAAAAACACTACACCAAACTAGATGGTTTTAACCCTATTGAAAAGACATCCTTAGAAACCACTAGTGATTTCTTAAAAGGTGAATGAATATTAAATGTTTTATATATGTTTGTGTAGTATTTAGTTCTGTTAAATCTATTTTAAAGATATACATTCATTTGGAAAATGAAACTTTTCTGATACTACCAATGATAAAATATGTTGAAGAAAAATGAAATAGCATTAGATATGTTGATAAAAATACAGATTTAAAATAATGAGGCCCATTTAATGTTAATAAAATGAACTCTTAAAAATAAAACTAAAGGACTATTCTATATATATCCCACATGGGGATGATGTTCTTGTGTTTTAAAAGATAGTATTTGTGATGAAAAGGGCCCTCCAGAAAAAAGATGGTAAAAAAATATAGAGAATGATTAAAGCTTATCAAAATATAGCTTATCACCTTATATAAATTATTTATTATAAGAGAAAGAAAAATAAGGCACAAAACAGAGGAACATTTTCTAAGGATGTCTATAAAATCAATGAACAATTCTGTTTTTCCCTAATCAAAATTCTTCATATTTAGTCGAGTTAAAATCTGAAAGAGTACTTACAATGACAGCAACACTACAGCAATTAAGGTCCATTCTGCAGGTTTGTGTATAATATTTCTATTTGTTAATCTGAAAGACAGTAAGGTAAAATTTACCAAAGGATTGTTATATTCTTCTATTTATAGAAAAGTCAGATTATAGACATCATATGTCGAGCACTATTTTATTCTTGTTATATTTGATAGGAGAGTCAATAGCATAATAATGTGGCTTGATATTCAGTATCTGATAATGACCATCTCAAAAGTAAGTGCTCCAGTTCCAATTTTATATATTTATAACAATACTACTATTAGACAAAATGGAAAGCAACATGAGAACCTTAATTGCATGGTTCATTAAAATATACATATGTAAACACCTCCCTATAATCATATACTCTATGTTTTCCTCAATTGAATGTTTTATTAAACCTAACGAGGTAAGTAATTTCTGATTTTAATTTCAATTTATCATTCGCACCTTTCCATATTGTGCTAGGTTGGCAATAGGCAAGTGAGGGATGTCATAATCCATTAACTAACAGAAATCAGCATTCACTTAATAAATTTTAAGACTAGGTCTTCATCAAGAAAATTTAAATTTAAAAAAATTAGTAGTAAACTGAGAGCCTTCCAGTCAAGACAGAGGTGTAGGTACATGGCTTGCCTCCTTGCATAACCACATCAAAATTACAATGAAACTATAGAACAGCCATCACTCAGAGCCATCAGAAAGTGAGTTTCATGAAAGTCCAACAATTTAAAGAAATCATATTAATCCAGGCAGGAGATGTGGAGATGTGGAGACATTGAATGGGTTGGTCCCACATCCATGTGTGGTGGATAAAAACTCGGGAGGGATATCTCAGGAGAGGAGTCCCAGCCCCACACCAGGCCCCCCAGCTCAGGGTTCCGGTGCCAGGAAGGTAAGTCCCCATAATTCTGGCTGCAAACCCAGCAGAGATTGTGCCGGTGGAAGACACTGCTGGAGTTCCAAGCAGTTCCTCTGAAAGAATGCACACACAGACTTACTCCGATTTACTCCCTCTGTACTCCAGCACCAGGGTAGCAGCTTGAAAGGCACCACTGGTATATGGGGTGGGACTGAAGTTTTTGGCATTAAGGCAAGAGCTAGGGGACAGCTTTCTCTCAGATAGAAAGGTGGGCAGAGGCCACTGTTACTTTTCTGAACGTTCCCCCGACAGAACCACAGAGCTGGCAGTCAGGACATATTTGAGACTCCATCAACCTGGCTAACACTGTTTGCCCCACCTTGAAGACACCCTGGGCTCTGCCCCACCTAAATTTTAGTTATCAGTGGCTTTTCCATATAAAAGGCTGGTCTTGGCTCATGCTTCACAACTTCCTAAATTCTCTCAGACAAGCAACAGCCAGCCTCAGTGAGCCACCAGCCCTGGTACCTCTTGCTAAGTGGCCCCAGGCCTGGCACTAGCAGCAGAGAACCTAGATTCATAGTTTGGCTTCACCTGGGAACCTCGAAGCCCAGCAAAAGTAGCAGCCATTTGCAGATTGCTTTTGTAGATCATGCAGGGTGGCCCCAGGAAGAACAAAGAAGGATGACCTTGCCTGTACCACCTGGGAAACCCCAGTGCTTGTGCACCCAGTGGACCGCTATAGACCACACTCGAGCACCACCACCCTGCCCCTGCACAGCTGATCATCCACAGAGGGTGGAGGTGGGTGGTCAGGAGTTAAAACCAGTCCTTGTAGCTGATTGTGCTGGGTACATCCCTCCCACTGACCTGCCAACAGCAATCAAGGCTCAACAACAAGAGGAGGTGTACTCAGCCCACTTCAAGTACCCAGCTTGGGTGATAGGGGAGGCTGTGCCACTGGACCCTATAGGACTCATACTACATTAGGCCACACTACCAAGATAGGCAGCTCTACCTAACACATAGAAATAAACACAAGGAGGCTGCCAAAATGAGGAGACAAAGAAATATGGCCCAAATGAAAGAACAGATCAAAACTCCAGAAAAAGAGCTAAACAAAATGGATATAAGCTATCTATCAGATGCAGAGTTCAAAACAATGGTTATAAGTATGCTCAAGGAATTTAGTGATGACCTCAACAACATAAAACAGATCCAGTCAGAAATGAAGGATACACTAATTTTTTTTCTTTTTTGTGTTGTATTTTTTAAATTTTCAATTACAATAGATTCAATATTGTAAGTTAATATTATAGTTCAGTATTAGTTTCAGTTGCACAGCAGTGGTTAGACATTTATATGCATTACTAAGTGATCCCCGATCGGTCTAGTACCCAGCTGACACCATACATAGTTGTTACAGTATTATTGACTACATTCTCTGTACTCTATTTTACATCCCCATGACTATTCTGTAACTGCAGGTCTGTACTTCTTAATCCCTTCATCTTTTCCACTTAGCCACCCACCCCCTCCCCTCCGGCACCATCAGGTTGTTCTCTGCATCTGTAAGCCTGTGTCTGTTTTGTTTGTTTGTTCTTCAGAGTCCATATATAAGTGAAATCATATAGCGTTTGTCTTTCTCTGACTTATTTCACTCAGCACAATTCCTTTGCCTTGTTTTTTATCAATATTTTTAAAAATATTTTATTGATTATGCTATTACAGCTGTCCCATTGCCCCCCTCCATCCCCTCCGCCCTACACACTCTCCCCCACCCACATTCCCCCCTCTAGTTCATGTCCATGTGTCTTAAGTTCTTTAGCTTCTACATTTCCCATATTATTCTTGCCCTCCCCCCTGTCTATTTTCTACCTACCATCTATGCTACTTATTCTCTGTACCTTTTCCCCCTCTCTCCTCCTCCCACACCCTGTTGCTGACCCTCCATGTGATCTCCATTTCTGTGCTTCTGTTCCTGTTCTAGTTGTTTGCTTAGTTTCTCCTTGTTTTTGTTTCAGGTGTGGTTGTTAATAATTGTGAGTTTGCTGTCATTTTACTACACATGTTTTTTATCTTCTTTTTCTTAGATAAGTCCCTTTAACATTTCATACAATAAGGGCTTGGTGATGATGAACTCCTTTCACTTGACCTTATCTGAGAAGCACTTGATCTGCCCTTCCATTCTAATGGAAAGCTTTGCTGGATA
>JAPYXV010005503.1:0-10485 GCA_028533065.1 Trachops cirrhosus | reverse complement strand
AGGGGAAATGTAGAAGCTAAAGAACTTATGACACATGGACATGAACTAAAGGGGGGGATATGGGTGGGGGAGGGTGTTCAGGGTGGAGGGGAATGAAGGGGGGATAATAGGACAACTGTAATAGCATAATCAATAAAATATATTTTTTAAAAAAAGGTAAACAGTGGCAATTACTCTTTTATACCTTCATGCAGAAGACAGTGTGGCAAAGCCCTGGGAGTCAGAGGCCCCTCAAATCTTGTGCTGCCCATGCCTCACCCTAATTCCTTACTCTACTGTGGTAGAGATCCACACTTAGAAAAATATCAGGAAATATTTTAGAGTTTCTGAATACAGAAAGTACTTCATAGGCATTCATGCAGAAAAAATAATAAAATAACCCAATAACTAGGCTATTGACAAATTCAGCCTTAGACTTTAGAAAAAAGTGCTCAATGGTAGTAAAAGATTAAAGGGAGAAAAGACCTTTGCACTCAGATAGGTTTTACTTCATTTGAAGTTGTCTCAAAAAAAAGACATTTTCAGCCCTGTCTGTTGTGTCTCAGTGGATTGAGTTCCAGCCTTCGAACCAAAAGGTCACCAGTTTGATTCCTGGTCAGGGCACATGGCTGGGTTTCGGGCCAGGTCCCCGGTTGGGGTGTGCAAGAGGCAACCATGTATCTCTCACACATTGTTATTTCTCTTCATCTCTTAGTACCTTTCTTCCTCTCTCTCTAAAAGTAAATAAATAAAAAAAGACATTTTCAGATATGTAATTATTCAAAAATCTTAGCATTTAGTGATGTTTAGCATCTACCTTGAGAAAAACAAACACTGAAGTTTCAATTGAACGACAGATAGAGCTAAATTAAAAGTTCAGTCAGTGTATTAAAAAAAACTGAGAAGAAATCTAGAATTAGTTGGAATAGAAATAAATCAAAGAATGATTCCAAATCTAGTTATAGAAATTGATGGTAAATGAATGGCTGAAATAAAATATAATTAAATTAGGAGCTAAAGCCTGATATTTATAAACCCCTAGAAGTTGTGTGTGTGTGTGTGTGTGTGTGCATGAGAGAGAGAGAGAGAGTGTGTGTGTGTTTGATTATGGGGAGACAAAAGAGAGCAAGAAGGTGGGAGAAAAAGAAGAGTATGTGCTGAAGAAAGGAAAAGTGGGAGGACTCCTAAGCAGCAGCCTTTCTAAACATTAAAACTGGGAGGCATCCCAGAAACCACCTAAGCCAGCCCCTTCTTTTCACAGGTGTGGAAAGATCTGAAAAGTCAGGCAACCAACTTTCTCGAAATAAAATACGTTCCGGGCTTGGCCACCGTGGCATTCCAAATCCCTAAAAAATAAAGTTCGTCTGTGGAGGGAGAATGCCCTAGTTGTGCTTCTGACAGAGGCAAATTCCATTGAACAGGAGCCCAGACGAAGGGAGGAAGGTACCAAATAGGTACGTTTAACCACATGGTAAGATCCACGATGTGGAAAAGGGACTTGGAAGTCCATTGGAGAGCACAGAGTACCGGCCCAGGACAGGCCCCTCTCCCAGCCCTGCAGCGATGCTACAGTGAACCCCCCTATCATGGCTTGTCTGGGCTCCTGACAGGGCTTTTATAAATGACTGGTTTGAGAACTGTGCTATCAGCTTTTGTGCTACTGTGGACAGCTGCTTCGGAGCAGGGCTCGCCCATCAGCAGGGAATTATCAGGTCTCCGCATATGTGCTGCTGGAGATAAGGGGAGAAGCTGAGAGAAAAACATGTTGAGGGCATAATAAGGAAAACCCTGAAATTTTAACAAGGTTCTTTGTTACATTTTGGCAAGAGTGGGGTTTTTGTGTTTTCTGCTTCCTTGATTGTTTGTTTATTAGCTTCTGGACACAGAGTTAAGTGCAAAATCAATATCTCTTTTGAATTTCAGACAGGAAAAACCAGCCGAAACCAGGATTTTACTCCATCTGGGGCAGTGGGCTGCCTGGGTTTTCTTTCTGAAATTTGCTACCAGTACCCTGACATCAGCTTCCCCGATTCTGAACAGTAGAAAATGATATACAATCTGTCTTGTTAACAACAAACAGAACTTCCCAAATAATCTCACTATTTTGATATAAAATGAATTTCCAAAATAATGACATCATCCAGACCTGAGGCCTGCAGACAAATCAAACCCCAGGAAGGAAATCAACTAGACTTCCAGCCAAGATGGAGGTGTAGGTAGATACACTTTGCCTCCTCGCACAACCAAAACAAGGACAACAACAAATTTAAAAACAAAAAACATTCAGAACTGATAGAAAATCTAACAGTATGGAAGTCTGACAACCAAGGAGTTAAAGAAGAAACATTCATCCAGACTGGTAGGAGGGGCGGAGACTGGCAGTCAGGAAGAGAGGACTCGAGGCAGCTAGAGGCAGCTAGCGGACTGGGCCAGGCAGTATCTTGCAGACTGGGTGGTCCCACATTCCTGTGCAGATAAACCGGGAGGAACAATTAGGGAGTGAGCTACACCTCGCAACCTAGAGTTCCAGTGCAGGGAAATAAAGCCTCAAAGCCTCTGACTGAAAACACCTGTGGGGATTGAAGCGGCAGCGGGATAAACTCACAGACTCACAGGAGAGTTCGTTGAAGAGACCCACAGTATCCTAGAACATACACAAACCCTCCCACTGGGAATCAGCACCAGAAGGGCCCAATTTGATTGTGGGTAGTGGGGGAAGTGACTGAAAACTGGCAGCGAGTGGAGCAAGGGCATTGTTTCCTCTCGAACCCCTCCCCCGCCTACAGCGTCACAACACAGCAACATGGGTTACCCTGCCCTGGTGAATACCTACGGCTCTGCCCCTTACTATGTAACAGGCACACTGAAGCAAAAAAAAAAAAAAAAATGTTCCAAATGAAAGAACAGTTCAAAGCTACAGAAAAAATACAACTAAGTAATGAAGAGATAGCCAACCTGTCAGATACACAGTTCAATACACAGGTTATCAGGCTGCTCCAGGAACTCACTGGGTACTGCAACAGCATAAAAAAGACCCAGACAGCAATGAAGGTTGCATTATGTGAAATAAAGAAAAATCTACAGGGAACCAACAGTGACGGGAAGGAAACCAGGACTCAAATCAAGGGTTTGGAGAAGGAAGAAAGAAACATTCAACCAGAACAGAATGAAGAAACAAGAATTCAAAAAAATGAGGAGAGGCTTAGGATCCTCCAGGACATCTTTAAACATTCCAACATCCAAATTGTAGGGATGCCAGAAGGAGAAGAGGAAGACCTAGAAATTGAAAAGTTATTTGAACAAATAATGAAAGAGAACTTCCCCAATCTGGAAAAGGAAATCGACTTCCAGGAAGTCCAGGAAGCTCAGAGAGTCCCAAAGAAGTTGGACCCAAGGAGGAACACACCAAGGTACATCATAATTACATTACTCAAGATTAAAAATGAAGGAGAGAATCTTAGAAGCAGCAAGAGAAAAGGAGACAGTTACCTACAAAACAGTTCCCATAAGATTATCAGCTGATTTCTCAAAAGAAACCTTACAGGCAAGAAGGGGCTGGAAAGAAGCATTCACAGTCACTAAAGGTAAGGACCTACATCCAAGATTTCTCTATCCAGCAAAGCTATCATTTATAATAGAGGGGCAGATAAAGTGCTTCCCAGATAAGGTAAAGTTAAAGGAGCTCATCATCACCCAGCCCTTATTAAATGAAATGTTAAAGGGACTTATCTAAGAAAAAGAAGATAAAAATATGAACACTAAAATGACAATAAACTCATAGCTATTAACAAATGAACCTAAAAAAACAAACAAACTAAGCAAACAACTAGAACAGGAACAGAACCACAGAAACAGAGATCACATGGAGGGTTATCAGTGGGGCAGTGAGATGGGGAGAGAGGGGGAAAAGGTACAGAGAATAAGTAGCATAGATGGTAGGTAGAAAATAGACAGGGGGAGGGCAAGAATAGTATAAGAAATGTAGAAGCCAAAGAACTTATATGTACGACCCATGGACATGAACAGAAAGGGGGGAATGTAGGTGAGAGGGGGTGTGCAGGGTGGAGGGGAATGAAGGGGGCAAAATGGGACAACTGTAATAGCATAATCAATAAAATATATTTTTTAAAAAAAATTTTAAAAAAGGAAGAAATCAACCAGTGTCCATCAGACAGCCCATCAGCATAGCCGCACCAATGGCCACTCTGAGGGAGAAAATTATTGCTTCTGTAGGAATGCAGGTCAAACAGGTCAGGGGTACTGGAGGCCAGAAGAGCCCCAGTTCGAAGTCCCACAGTTTAGAAAGTCCCACCTGACACACATTTATTAAAGAAAATGTCACTCAAGTGCTGGCCTAAGCAGCCACTCTAGAGGCAGACACTCACTGTTCAGGCCCCAGGAAATGCTTCTCCAAACCTCCTGCCTTGTGTCTTCAAGGCAGAGAATGTATATGGGTGCCATGGTGCTGCCAACATTGCAGATGGGAATCTCTCTGGCTTGAGGAAGATTTGAATGTGGGAGCGGAGGTGGGTAGTTAGCACAGAGAAAAGAAAAATTAAGTAACTTACCTAATGCTTCATTTCAAAGAGCATGAATGGCTTCTTGTTAAAAGTATTGTTTGCTAGTTATTACTGACTGCTGCTATTCGAATTCATGGTGCTGGAGGCACTCACACTTTAGCATATTACTCACAGCAGTTGCACATGGAGGTGGAGGGACACTATTATTAAGCTGGAAGATCATGCTACTCGGAACTTTTAAGTATGCAGGTATAGATGAAAGAGGTGACACCTGATAGTGAATTCTTTCCACTGGCAACTTGATGGGGCTTGCAGGTTAGAACTGAAAATAGCTCTAATTGTATGAAAACCTTTAATAAGATTTAATTACTTTTTTAAGAAATGAAAAAAGTCAACTCAGCTTCTGATATTAAATTTTGATATGTATTAATTATAATTTATATTTTGCCTTTGGATGTCGATGGATAGCTTGGAATACTTCAGAAGAAAAATGACTTTTAAAAACTTAGAAATAATTTGACTTTTATATTTACTTCGATTTACAGATTGGATGAGGATACATCTAAATTTGTACACTGCACTTTAAAATTCCTTTACATCAAAAGTCACCAAACTATGGCCCACAAGTTGAGTCCAACTGTTTTTATCAATAAAGTTTTATGGAAACATAGCCTTGCCCACCTGCTTATGTACTGTCTGTGGCTGCCTTTGAGCATCAACAGCAGTTGTGACAGAGACCATATGGTCTACAAAATCTAAAATAGTTATTATCATGATCCTTTCAGAAGGTTTGTCAACTCCTGCTTTAGATCATTATCGTCAACAGAAGAAAATTCATATAAAATCTTCATTGTAACATAATTAGTACTTTGCTGAAATTAAGCATGAAAAACAATTGGTACAGCATAAGTATATGAGCTCATTATTTGTGTAGGTTTTCCTTTATTACTCATCCAAACATTGCTGGCCCATCAACAGAATACCCAGCTGAACAATCATAATTAAATCTAGTCATCTTTGGTATGCTGCCAAGTCTTTCAGACATATAAAAACAGTAGATTTAAACATATTTTTCTTTGTTGTTGTTATAAAAGAATATTTGTCCAACTAGGAGAATAGAATATATTTCATTTAAAAGTTTATTAGCTTGATTTATCACTTCTTAAATGTTTAGACATGTGAGATGTGGGGCCTACATCTCCTTTTTCTGGAGACCTGACAATGTTAAGGGTGGGCCTGATGAGAATGTGCCAGGGCTCAGAGAAGTCATTACAAAGAAATAGAAGGCAGAAGGATGGGGCTCTTCTTCCCCAGCACCTGAGGACTCTGAGGAGCTGGACTTTCCAAATGAAGCCATTCCCTTGGACTGGGCGGTCCTTCCCTAGCAGAGGTCCCACAGACAGGCTCTCCCTACATTTCTGTTATTAAACAAGAGTTTCTCCTTCTTCAGCACAGGGACACAAAACATCACAGGAGAAAATAGCTGCTTTCCAAATGGACTTTTTTTACAATGAAATGTTTCAAAAACTAAAAGTTCACAAGTGAAAAAGGTTCATTGTAGAAAAATTAGAAAGTTCAAAGATGCACAAAATTCTAAAAAGTGAAATCACCCACCTAGTACTCACATGTAGTATTTTAAAATATATGCATCCAGACTATTCTATGCAGATCTTTGTAAATTATTTATAAAACAGATCATTTTGTACATATGTTATTTGAAATGCTTTTTGCACTTAGGAATAAATTGGAAACACCATTCCTGATGTTAACTACATGTCAACTTCATTCTAAATGACCGTGCAGTTTCTCACGATATGCACTGCCAAAAAGTGTTTAGTGAATCCCTTATTGTTGGATACTTAGGTTGTTTCCAAAGTAAACAATTTCATTCACATGTTTAACGGTTTCTATGAAGTGAAAATGAAAGCATGCATATTTTAAAGGCTTTTGAATTATATTATAAACTTGCCTTCTGTGAAGGTATTTAAATTTTGTCTTTGAATTTTAATACACTATTTTTAAGATTTTATTTCTAGTTCAGTATATTACAGTATATGTTTCCTCATGTACCCTTTAATGTTGTGCATTAGATCCTGCACAATTACTGCCAATAAACATAGGAAAATAATTTTTCAACATTTTAATGCTTATGTTTTAAACTAGTGAGCACTGTAACATATATTATTATAAATTTTAAAGACATTTCTTAGTTATATGTTTTTTATTATTTTATACAGGATATCTTTTTTTCTTAGATCTGAAGCATTTCCTTTATATTAATTATATGTATCCCTCTTATGTAACAGATATTTCAGTTTATCATTTCTCATTTCCTTTTTCTTTATGGTTTTTAATTTTTTTATGTTTTTAAATCTATCAGTCTTTTTCTTTATGACTTTGCATTTCCTTTATGATGTTTTCTACATAAGGTCTTTCTTCCTTTTTTTGATATCCACCTATTTCATATAGTATGTGTGAAAAATAGTATGTAACCTTCATTTTGTATGTCAAGATTTTATATTATGTTTGTATATTAAGTGTTTATATTGTGTTCTAGGTTCAATTTGATATTAGCAGAGCACTCTTAATTATTGTAATGTCCTAATATGTCTTAAATCTAACATGAAATTGCCTATCTATTCTATTCTTGAATATTTTTATTAAATGTGTTCTCTTCCAAATGGATTGAAGAATTATAAAACATTTGTATCAAATCCCCTTCCTTCTTCCTTTGGAATTGGAATTTCATAAAATGTACAGATGAACTTAGGAAGAAATGGCATTTTTCTATATTGGGTCTATCAACCTGATACAGCTTTATTTACATGAATTTTCTTTAATGCTCCTCACTAAAGCTTTTATTTTATTTTATTTAAGTTAATATGTAATAAAATTGACTTTTTTGGATACAGGTTGATGAGACTCAATATGTATATAGACTTGTGCAGCCCAACCACAATCAGAATATAAAAGAGCTCCATCACTCCCATAATGTGCTGTCACTTTATAGCCATACCCTCCTTCACCCCTCATCCCTGGCAAACACCGATCTGTTCTCTGTCATTATAATTTCGTCTTTCTGAGAATGTCCTATAAATGAAATTATATAATATATAACCTTTTGAGACTGGTTTCTTTCACTCAAGATATTATCTCTGAAATCCGTTCAAGCTGTTCCATACAGCAACAGTTTCTTACTTTCTATTGCTGAGTAGTGTTCCATTGTAGGAATGTGCCACAGCTTGTTTATCCATTCACATGCTGGTGGACAGTTTGGGTTGGTTCCAGTTTTCAACAATTATAAGTAGAACTTGTATAAACATTTGGTACAGGTTTTTGTGTTTCTTTAGGGTAAATAGCAAGGAGTGGGATTGCTGGGTAATTTCATAAGTATATATTTAACTTTATAAGAAACAGCCAAATTATTTTAAGGAGTAGCTGTACCATTTCACATTCCCCAAAGCAGTGTATGATGGTTCCAGTTGCTCCATAGCCTTGTCAGCATCTGATATCATTTTTGGTTTTGTTTTTTAGCCTCTCTATTATTTATATAGTGTTATTTCACAGGGTTTTTAAAAGGATTTTATTTATTTTATTTTTAGAGAGAAGGGTAGGGAGGGAGAAAAAGAGGGAGGGAAACATTGATTGGTTGCATCTTGCACATGCCCCAACCAGGGGCTGAACCCACAACCCAAGCAAGTGTCCTGACTGAGAATTGAACTGGCAACCTTTTGCTTTGCTGGACAACACCCAACGGAGCAACACAGATCAGGGCAAGGTATCTCATAGTGGTTTTAACTTATATTTCCTAATGGCTAATGACTTTCAACATCTTTTCATTTGCTTAATTGCCTCTTTGTTGAAATGTTTGTTAAAGCCTTTTGTCCATTTTTAAAGTTGGGTTATGTTCTTGTTGCTGAGTTTTAAAGTTCTTTATATATTTTTACTAGAAGTCCTTTGTTGCACATGGAATTTAGAAATATTTTCCAAGCCTGTGGTCTTATTATTATTTTTTTTCATGAACCATAGACTGCACTTTAATGATTAAATTTTGGACTTTGGTTTTTTTCAGGGCTCTTTTTTTGTGAGGACATTTAAGTTCTAGTTTCTTAGTAAGTTTCAATTATAAAATACAGTATTATCAACTATAATAATCATGTTATACATGCGATCCTCAGACTTATTCATTTTATAAATGAGAGTTTGAACCCTTTTATCGACCTCCCAAACTCTCCCACCACTCGGCCCCTGACAACCACTTTTCTACTGTTTCTAGAAGTTTAGCTTTTTTTCCCCTAAGATTCCACATATAAATGACCCCATGAAGTATTTGTCTTTCTTTTAAAATATTGCTCAGTCTATAACTGCTCAGTCTACAACTGAGCAAAGTTTTTATGAAGTCCAGTTTATCCAATTTTATGGCCTATGCTCTTGGCATTATGTCTGAGGATTCTTTGCCTAGCCCCAGGCCATTTAGCTTTAGTAAAACTTTTTGCAGGCAAGATGTACACACTTCCTGTTGATACTATTCCTAACTAGTTTCTATTTTTCTTACTATTCTGAATGTGACCCTGATGTTACATTTAATCTGAATATACCTTAAAATGTTTTTTAAAATGCTGAAATCATATTTTCTGTCTGGTGATATTTTTTCTCCCAGTAAATCAAACATCTATGTATTTATACAGAATTATGGTTAAGTCATGTCAAATAAGTCATGAGGCATATGTGTGGGAGATGTTAACATTTGCACATATGGCATTATCAGTAGCCTAAAATATGTGAGTCTCTAAAACTATTTTAGGGGTAGGCAAGATATCTAAAATGTAGATTAAGACATAGATATTACAAAAAACATATTCTGGCAATTTGCATAATTATGATGAGTAAAGAATGAAGAATGGGTAAAGAGGTGAGGGGATTAAGAAGCACAAATAGGACTTCCGGCCAAGATGGAGGCATAGGTAGACGCACTGTGCCTCCTCGCACAACCAAGATAGGGACAACAACAATATAGAAACAAACTAACAACCAGAAATGACAGAAAATTGAAGTGTATGGAAGTCAGACACCCAAAGATTTAAAAATAGACACTTTCGTCCAGACCAGTAGGAGGGGCAGAGTCGGGCAGCCAGGCGAGGGACACGGAGCGGAGAGCTGAGCACCCGGGGCGGCACGCAGGCCCGCCGCAGGCAGACCCTGGGCGCACAAGCAGCAGTGGCTGGTGGGCCCCGGCGAGGGGGTGGCGACCGGCAGACCTAGCAGATCCTGGGCACACAAGCAGCGGTGGCTGGTGGGCCCCAGCCAGGGGGTGGCGACTGGCAGACCGAGCGAGGTGGACATTGTGAAGCAAGGCACTGCACGTAACTCAGGGTCCCAGCGCTGGGAAATAGAGCTTTGGGGCACTGACTGAGAAGGAAGGTCCCACGGGGTGCACAGGCCCACCCACACCGGAATTGGTGCCAGAGGGGCCCGGTTGGCTTGCGGAAAGTGGTGGAGGGGTCTGGGGTCCTACAGAGAGCAGAACAAGCGCCATTGTTCCTTCGCGGACCCCACCCCCACATACAGCTTCACAACCCAGCGACTGGGGTGCCCCGCCCTGGTGAGCTCCTAAGGCCCCGCCCCTCACTACAGGAGCTCGACAAGAACAAAAAACAAAACAAAACAAAACAAAAAACAGCAAAAAGATGGCTCAAACAGAAGAAGAATTGAAAGCCCCAGAACCAATCCTTTTAAGCGACCAAGAGATAGCCAACCTATCAGGTGCACAGTTCAAAGCACTGGCTATCAAGATACTCACAGAATTGGCTGATTTTGGTCACAAATTAGCTGAAAAAATGCAGGCTACAGTAAGTTTAATGAAGAAAGATGCACAGGGAACCAATGGTGATGGAATGAAAGATGGGTCTCACATCAATGGAGTGGAGCAGAAGGAAGAAAAAACATACAACCAGAAAAGAATGAAGAAATAAGAATTCAAAAAAAT
>JAPYXV010005502.1:0-10486 GCA_028533065.1 Trachops cirrhosus | reverse complement strand
GAATGGATCAAAAAACTATGGTACATTTACACAATGGAATTCTATGCATCAGAAAGGAAGAAGGAACTCCTACCCTTTGCAACATCATGGATGAAACTGGATAGCATTTTGCTAAATGAAATAAGCCAGGTGGTGAAAGACAAATACCATATGATCTTACCTTTAACAGGAACCTAAACAATAAAACAAAGAAACAAGCAAAATATAACTGAAGACATTGAAATAGGTAACAGGCGGAGGGGAGAGAGGAGGGGATTTCATGTGAAATGGGGTAGGGTTTACAGGAACACGTATGAAAGAGACATGGACAAAAACTAGGGGGGAGTGGAAATAGGAGGGAATGGGGAGAGCTGAGGGGTGGGCTGGGATGGGAGTAAAAGACAGAAAACTGTACTTGAACAACAATTAAAATAAAAATAAAAAAACCAATAATAACTTATCCCTCAGTTATGGTTTGCTTAAATGTTCAGGCCATTTTCTGCATTCTTTAGTGAGGATGGCTCTATTCTTTGAAGTGTTCTTGCAAGTGCCTAATCTCTTTAGTTCTGGATAGATTATGCTCATTTTCCTCATGGGAGACCAGAGTGTTTCTGAGTATACTCAGAAATGGTGGACAGAGAAGAGCTATCAATTTAATGCATCAGGTGATATGCCTGTTGACCCAATGTACCAACTACCTCCTTGAAGCTTGGACTGTCTTCCCTTTATTAGCGCAGGCCTGGCTGAGAGAAAGAGTAGAAGAGATGTGCCTCCGCCTCCTCTGCAAACTGTAGCTCCACTTTTATGCCTCTGAACACCTCTAGGTATTCGACAATTCCTGTATTCATTTTGAATAATAATAAAAAAGGTCAGCTCTGGGTTTGAACAAACATGTTCTTATTCAAGGTTTAAAAACATTTCTTTTATGGCTCCCCTGCTGGGTCTCTGATTGTTTCCCTTTCCTCTGAATGTGAATGATTGTTTATTAAACATAATAATAATAATAAAGTGAAAGTCGGGTCTCTTAGCTGGCATTAGTTCAGATTCCAATTTAATCTTTCCCTAGCGTCACTTCATTATAACTATTTGCTTGTGTAATTCATAACCAGCATATGTCACTGTGAATGAAGTCAAGCTTTAGAAAAACATCAGTAAGATGATTGTTCATGGAACACACAGTACTTCTGGTCTATAATTTAAAAAAAAATACTGGCTCAAAAAATAAAATAATGCTAACAAACTTGCTTCACTGCATAGAACCCAGAAGATTTAAAGTATCAAATGTCGCTTTCCTAAGCAAAGGGACCTTTCTGTGAATGTTAGTGCAGGGAGTGATGTTTCCTGACCTCTTAAATGGGTGATCAGGGCTCTTTTGGAGTACTAAAAGGCTAGCAGAGGCATGAACCCTCAATTCTTTTTTTTCCGGAAACAGTAAGCTTAGGATGATGGGCTCGGCCTTTTAGTGATATGACCTCAGCTCTTTCAACAAAGTGGGAGTAATAATAGCACATCCTGCAGCTATTGTACAAATTATAAAACATAACATACTGCAAGTGCTTAGCAGTTTTTAGCACAGAGTCAGTACTGAATGAAATTAGCTGCTTTCATTATTGTGAAAGATTACATTCCAAATAACCTTAAAAATTGTCAGAGATCATGATTGTCTCAAAGGGCCTTGGATCAGGATTAGAGGAGGTAAAGATGATGCTGTTTAGCATGTGAGTCTAGGCAAACACAAAGACTCAGAAGTGGAAGAAAATTTCATAGAAATGGTCTTTAGTTATAATAAGAGAAGAGGACATCTTCTAGCTTGGGGTTGGAAGAAGCTCCACAAAAACATGCTTCAGTTACATTAAAAAAGGTAGTTGCCTATCCAGATTCATGATGGTGGTGGAGTAGGTGGAAGATACACTCACCTCCTCCCAGGACCAAACTGGAATTGAAACTAAAATATAGAACAACCAACCTAAATAATCAACTAAAACTAAATGAATAGAAGTCTTATAACCAATGATTTACAGAATAAGCCACATCGAGACTGGGAGGAAGGGTGGAGATGCAAACAGGGCTGTGCCCACTCATGTAGGAAGCTGAGGTTCCAGAGGGATATCTCAGTTGCAAAGGTTTACCCTGAGTATGGTATGTCAACCATATACCAGGCTCTGAGCCCAGAACATCAGAGTTGGGAAGATGCATTCATGTCACATCTGGCTGTGAAAATCAGTGGGGATTCTGTCCATCAGGGAGAGACGAGAGTCTGCTAGAGACACAGGCACCACTTAAAGGGTCCATGAACAAAATCTCCCTCACAGCCACATACCCTGGTCTCCAGGGGAGAAAGGACCAAGCAGACTAGAGTCATTTTAAGAAAGACTGGGATTTGTGGCTCTGGGTAGAGATCTGAAGGGACAGACACCAGGATCCCTGTACTGAGTCCCTCTCCCACACCACAGATACCACTTTTCTTGGGTGGAGCACTCTCCTCCCTATAGCTCCACCCTGTAGAACTTGCACTCTACTGAGGAGTCAGCTGCCTTGGCCAGGGTGTAGAGGTCATCGAACTCATTGTAAGGATTAATGACTTAGTTGTGTGGCTCTAGAGTAGAGGCCATTCCCCCAGTTTTCCATGAAACTGACTGGTGTGTTCCCCTCACATCTGATTTGATTACACCACTCTTCAGTCTCCCAGAAGCCTCAACATCCAGAATCTTGGTGGCCATGTCCTATTGAGGAAGTCTGGGAAAAATCTGAGATAGAGTGCCTTGTGTGTCTCTGGGTTGGGCCACTGTGCCCACCTTTCCTCAAGCCTGACAGACACCTTCTTCTAACAGGAGATCCACTAGACCCACCCTCCCAACTCACAGTACCCCCACTCTGATTAGCTGATGCTGTCCAAGTATTCTGGGCAGAATCCAGGACAGACTATGTTGTGTGGCCCTAGGATGAGGGCCATTCTCCCTCATACACATGACCAGTACAAAGCTTTGCCTTCACACAGCCAAATATTGGTCTGTTTGGACCTAATAAATTTTACTGACCTCACCCTCATGACTCTCTGAGACAATGCCCCACCACAAAGTGTGCAAGCACCCAACAAGTGACAGCTATAACCTGTTACTTGTTATAACCTGGGACATTTGCTGAGCAGCCTCAGACCCAGCACTGGCATCAAGCTTGAACCTGTATAAATCTGGTGAACACCACTTGCCTCTACCTGGTGACTCACTGAGAAGTGATCTTATGCACCTTGAGTACCACCAGTAGCTCTTTCAGTGACTGAACCCAACATGGAGTTGGTAGGTGGAGGCAGGCAGAGGCAGAACTCAGGATTCCTTGGGCCTTTTGCTGACCTGTTTCTGGGCTCAGTGCTGGTGGAAGCCAGTGTTGGTGCACATCTTGGTCCTTCCCATGCACAGCAAACTCCAGCAGAGGCAGACACAAACTGTGTGAGAGCTATATCATTTCATAGCTCTAAACGGTTGTCAGGGCTAGCCATAAGTAGTGTCTGACACTGACCTGTACCAGAATCCCTCCCAAAAAGCCCAAAGAAGAGACAAATCCAATGGAGAGCTTCAAACAACATTAGAGCAGGATCAAATTAGTTTCATGAGTGCATATCCAAGGAAAGATCTCAGCAGGCACAAGATGCTGCTGAAGTAAATTCTACTTCCTTTGGCAGCTCCTGTACAGCAGCTTGTACACTATGGTTGGCATCTGCCTTTAGTCAGTCACCCTGAGGGTTGATCCCACACATGAACAGGCTAATAGCAATCAAGACTCAATTATAATAGGAGGGCTCAAAAAAGCTCTCATAAGACACATTCCTAAAGCATCTAGTTCAGGTGATCAAAAAGACTCTGCCACTGGGTCCAACAGGACACCTACTATATTAAGCCAACTTACCAAGACTGGAAGACATAACAAATCTACCTAATACAGAGAAACAAACAGAAGGAGGCACCCAAAATGGGAGACAAAACAATATATCCCTAAGAGAACAAAAGAAATCTCCAGAAAGAGAACTAAATGCAACAGAGGCAAGCAATTTACTAGATATTGAGTTAAAAGAAATAGTTATTAGGATGCTCAAAAAACAGTGAGGACTTCAAGGAACTTAGAGAGAACTTCAAGAGCATGTAAAAGGACATAGAAACCATGAAAAAGAACCGGTTAGAAATGAAGAATACAATATTTGAAATAAAGAGTACACTAGAAGGAATAAACACTGAGTTGAATTAAGCAGAGCATTGAATCAGTGATTTGGAAAACAAGGTAGCAGAAAACACCCAGTCAGAGCATGAAAATGAAGAAAAATAATTAAAAAATGGGGATAGTTTAGGGGACCTTTGGGACAACATGAAGTAATATAATAACATGTACATCATAGGGGTACCAGAAGGAGAAGAGACAGAACAAGGGATTGATAACTTATTTGAAGATATAATGACCAAGAACTTTCCTAACCAAGTGAAGAAAAATGACACACATGTCCAGAAACCCAGAGAGTCCCAATCAAGATGGATCCAAAGAGGACCATCACATCATAATTAAAATGGCAGAGCTTAAAGACAATGAGAAAATCTTAAAAGCAGTAAGATTAAACAGTTACCTACAAGGGAGCTCCTATAAGACTTCCAGCTGATTTCTCAACAGAAACAATTCAAGCCAGAAGGGAATGACATGGCATATTCAAAGTGATTAAAAGCAAAGATCTACAACCAAGATTATATTACTCAGCAAGGCTATCATTGAAAATTGAATGAGAAGTTAAAAGCTTCCCAGACAACAAAAAGCTAGAGTTTATTAGTACCAAACAAGTATTACAGGATGTTTTAAGTGGTCTTTAGAAAGAAGAAGAATCAGCCCTGGCTGGCATAGCTCAGTGGATTGAGTGCGGGCTACGAACCAAAGCATCACAGGTTCGTTTCCCAGTCAGGCCACATGCTTGGGTTGTGGGCCAGGTCCCCAGTGGGGACCACATGAGAGGCAACCACACATTGATGTTTCTCTCTCTCTCCTTCTCTCTCCCTTCCCCTCTCTAAAAATAAATAAATAAAATCTTAAAAAATAAATAAAAAGAAGAAGAATCAAAACAAAAAACAGAGGAACATAGTTATAAACATAACATGGAAGTAAGTATGTACCTATCAATAATCACCTTTTGATGTAAATGGTTTCAATACTCCAATCAAAAGGCATAGGATACCTGAATGCATTAAGAAAACAAGACCCAAATATATGCTGTATAAAAAAGACCCACTTCAAAATACAAAGTAAAAGATACAGACTAAAAGTAAAAAGTTGGAAAAATATATTTCATGCAAATATATTGATGTGGGGTAGCAATAATTATAACAGACAAAACAGGCTTTCAAACAAAGGCTATAATAAGAGACAAAGAAGGACACTACATAATGATAAAGGGATGAATAAAAAAAGAGGATATAACCCTTGTAAACATTTATACATACAACAGTATAGGAGTACCTAAATATATAAAGCAAATGTTGATGAAAATAAAGGGCTAGATCAACAGTAATATAGTCATATTAGGTAATTTTAACACCACACTAACATCAATGAATAGATTTTCAAGACAAAAGCAAGAAAATGGGCATTAAATGACAAACTAGATTAGATGGATTTAACTGAGGTCTTCAGAGCATTTCACCCCAAAGCAGTAAAATGTACATTTTTCTCAAGTGAACATGGAACATTTTCTAGGATGGGCCACATGCTAGTACACATAATAGAAAAAGGGACTGATATAAAGGGCCTATAACTCCTGTAAACACATATGCACCCAACATAGAAGCACATAAATATTTAAAGCAAATATTGATGGACATAAAGAAAGAGATCAGCAGTAAAACAGTTATAATAGCAAATTTTAACACCCCCCAATGACATCAATGAATTGATCTGCCAGACAGAATAGCAACAAGGAAATAGTAGCCTTAAATAATACATTAGAGCAGATGGATTTAATTGATATCTTCAGAATGTACATTTCTTTTAATTTCACCTAGACCATTTTCTAGGATAGACCAGATATTAAGATACAAAACAAGTCTCAATAAATTTAAGAATATTGAAATCATATCAAACATCTTCTCTGACCATAATTGTATGAAACTAGAAATAAATCACAAGAAAAACTGAAAAACACACAAATGCATGGAGGCTGAATAATGTTACTAAACAATGAATAGGCTCCCTATGAGACCAAGGAAGAAATAAAAAATTATCTTGAGAAAAATGAAAATGAGAACACAAAAAAACAAAACCCATGGGACACAGTGAAAGCAGTCCTAAGAGAGAAATTCATAGAATACAGGCCTACCTCAAGAAGTAAGAAAAATATCAAATAAACTCTCTAACTTTACACCTAGAAAACTAGAAGAACAACAAAGCATGAAGTGAGTAGAAGGAGAAAAATAATAAAGATCACAGGAGAAGTAAAAAAATAGAGTCTAAAAAATACAAAAAGTCAATGAAATCAAGGGCTGGTTCTTTGAAAAGATAAAGAAGATTGACAAACCTTTAATGAGACTCATCCAGAAGAAAAGGGAAAAGACTTAGATAAATAAAATCAGAAATAAAAGAAGTAACAACTGACACCATATAAATATAAAAAATATAAGAAAATATTATAAACACCTATATTGCAAAAAATTGGACAATCTGGATGAAATGGATTAATTCCTAGAAACATACAATCTTCCAAAACTGAATCAGAAAGAATCATAAAATTGGAAAAGGTTGATTACAACTAATAAAATTAAAGTAGTAAGCAACATACTCTTAACAAAACAAAGTCTTGGAACAGACAAATTCAGAGTAGAACTTTACCAAACATTCAATGGAGAACTACCATCTATCCTTGTCAAACTATTCCAAAACATTCAATAGTAGAAAAAACTCCCAAGCTCATTTTAGGATGCCAATATCATCCTAAATCCAAAACAAGATGAGCATACTACAGAGGAAGAAAATTATATGTCAATATGATGTATGATGAACATAGATGTTAAAATCCTCAACAAAATATTAGCAAACTAGATCCAGCAGTGCATTGAACAGATCATACACCATGATCAATTAGAATCTATTCTGAGGATGCAAGGTGAAAGACAAATATCATATGATCTTATAAAAGGGTTCTAATGAACAAAATAAACTAATGATCAAAATAGAACCAGAGGCATGGAATCAGGGAATAGACTGACAGCTGTAAGAGGGGAGAGGAGGGAAGAGGTGGGGACTGGTTGAAAGAAATTGAAGGGATTACTCAAAGAACATACATGAAGGACTCATGGACATGGACAACGGTGAGGGGATTGACAATGGAGGTGGGAGGCAGTGTGTGTGGAGGGCAGTGTTAGGGGAAAATGGAACATCTGTAATAGCATAAACAATAAAACATCAAGAATGAAAAAAATAAAATCTGCAAATCAATAAATGTGATGCACTGCATTAAATAGATGTAGAAAAAGAATTTAATAAAATCCAGCACCCATTTATGATAACTCAGAAAAGAGGGAATAGAGGGAAAAACTAAATAGAATAAAGAACATATATGACTAAGATATAGCAAACATCACACTCAATGGGCAGGAACTAAAAGTGTTTTCCTTAAGATCAGGGACAAGACAGGGATATCCACTTTCACTACGCTTATTCAATACAGTACTGAAAGTCTTAGCCATAGCAATCAGACAAGAAGAAGAAATGAAAGGCATTCAAATAGGAAAGGAAGAAGTAAAACTTATTATTTGCAAATAATATGTTATTGTATATAGAGAACCCTCAAGATTCCACCAAAAACCTAGTAGAACTGGTAAATGAATTCAAAAAGCAGCAGAATACAAAATAAATTTCCAGAAATCAGTTGCATTTTTATATACAAATAATGAACTATCCAAAATGGAAACTAAGAGAACAGATCCATTTACAATTGAATCAAAGGAGTAATACCTAGGGATAAAATTAACCGAGAATGTAAAAGATCTATATTAAGGAAATTATAAGACTGAAGAAAGAAATAGAAGATACAAATAAGTGGAAGCATGTACCATGTTCATGGACAAGAATTAACATCATCAAAATGTCCATATTATGCAAAGATATTTATAGCTTCAATACAATTCCTATCAAGATACTAATGGTGTATTTCAAAGAATTAGAATAAATAATCAAACATTTATATGGAGCCACAAAACCCAGAATAGCTATGGTAATCTTGAAAAGGTAGAACAAAATTGGAGGAATCATGCTACCTAATATCAAACTATACTACAAGACAATAGTAATCAAGACAGCATGGTAATGGCATGTAAGACATATAGACCAATGAATCAGAATAGAGCTTAGAAATAAACCCATGCCCAGGGGAGGAAAAATGGTGGTGTGGTAGGAGGGAGCAGATTCCACTTCCTCCTACACATGGGAGAAAAACCTAGCCGATCTACAGAGGAACACAACAAACAGCCAACAGTACCACAGCATATATGAAAATAGGAGCTCAAAAATTGTAGCGGACATTGAAAAACCAGACAGTAAGGAGAGTGCTTCAGGACAATAAAGGCCCAGGGATTAGCACAGGGACCAGGGAGGCTGCAGCCCCAGGCCTGGCACTGGCGGGGTCTGCCACAGGGCTCTAGGGAGAGAGCTGGGTCAACCGCTCCCTCCCCTGCCAAACAAGGTGTGAGCAGCACCGGTAGAGACCTGGTTGCTTGAAGTCGCAGAGAGGGGAATAAGGACTAAGTGGCAAACACACAGGGGCTCTGAGCACCCACACATAGCCCTGGGAAGAGTGTGTGCCTAAACCTGTGTGACCAAAGGTGGCCTGACTGCGAGTCTGAACCCGCAACCCAGGGACAGTATGCTTTGTGGAAGACCTGGAGCCAACACCTGTAAACCCTGGGAGAGCTCTCACTTAGGAAGGTCTGGATCCCATATTCAAGGTCCTGGGGAGAATGCGCAGCTAGCCTTGGGGAGAGGATGCTCTGAGTGCTGAACAGGAAGGGAGAAAAGTGAAACCAATCACCCCTTAGCCTGCTGGAGCCAACAAGACCAGAAAAACTGGTTTGGCCACTTTGAGACCAGCAAGAGGGTTTTTTTTTGTTTGTTTGATTTTTTTAAAGTAATTTTTTATTTTTTAATTCTTCTTATTTTTATATCTCTCAATTCCTTTTGCTTCTCTTTCCTCCTTTCTGGTTTTATTCCATCTTCCTTTCTTTCCAATTGTATTTCTTCACCCTTCCTTCTTCTGCCCCCCGCCTTTTTCCTTTTTCTTTTTAAATACCCACAAGTGAGAAAAAAAAATCTGGAACTGTGAAAAGACCAGAGTTGGAACTAAAGAGGGGACATCCCAACAGCAGAGACAGTGAGACAAATTTCACTCTATTACAGAGAACCTGCAAGTTATTGCATATTTGTATTATTATTTTTCATTATTCTTACATCTTTTATTTTAATAGTATTTTTGTATTCCTCTTCTTTCTGTATAGTCTGTTTTGCTTGGCTGATTATATTGTATCATTTCACAGGTTTCCCCAGTTATCTCATTCATAGTGTTTTGCTAATTTACTGTCCTTCACTTCACTTGTGTCCCATTAGCACACTACCCAAGGTCCTATACTCCCTACTCCTGTTACATAGATTTCATAGATTCTGTTATATGATTGTGGCTCTAATATTACTGTAAATAATAGCTGTTCCATACAATTGTAAATACCTCACAACACCCCTCCCAGATCATAGCCCACTTTATGGCTTCCTAAACTCTTTTACTGTAGTGGTTAACTCTATTCTCTCACACACTACACCTATTTACTATCCTTTACTCTCACCTTACCTCAGAATTTGACCTCCCACAAGCTCACTGCTTTCTAGATCCAACTCACAATCCTTTCCTCCCCAACAAGAGTCTTATTTTCTTCCCATCCTTCTAAAAAGTGGCTAGTTGGGTGGAAGATCATGGTTAACACTATACATAGCCAAAGGATCTCCTATCTCTTCTCTACTGGCTGCTACTGTAAATACCATAGGATACTCTCTTGCTGCCTTAAACCATTTGCCTTACTCCTCTAACTGATCACAAAAAAAGAGTAGGTGGACATTGTGAACACCAGAATACATGAAGGAGACTGATTCAGATTCACTACTGAATCTCACAGGTATCCTACCACAAAAGTTCACACCATAAAACCAGGGAGCCAGGACAGATAAATTTCAAAAGCTGAGGCTAACAAGAAGAGTCTAAAAAACAATGGGAAGAAAAAGAAACAATCCCCAAATAAAGGAAAAGGAAGAAGCCTCAGAAAGAAAGCTAAGTGAAAGACAGGCAACTCAACTATCATATATTGAGTTCAAAGCAATGGTTATCAGGAAGCTCAACGAGCTCACAATGAGCTACCATAAACTACAGGGAAGCTACAATGAACTCACTGAAAACTATATCAACATGAAAAAGGAAATAGAAACTATCAAAAAGGGCCAAGAG
>JAPYXV010005501.1:0-10486 GCA_028533065.1 Trachops cirrhosus | reverse complement strand
GCGACAGCTCAGAAGCTGCTTTTCTTTTAACAGCGGAGGCCACAGGAAAATAAGTGATGAGGGGGTGAGAGGAAGGGATATTTTAAAGCAAAAATTCAAGCTATACTTGTGATTTCTGCAAATAAAAATCAATTATGACAAGCAAGTCTCTGGCTATTTCTGTCTAATCACTTTTAGTACTTTAAAATAAGTTAATTAGCGAAAGGTTGCAATCCCGGTCAATTCAGCAAGAGCCAGGAGGCCTGGGCTCTCCACAATGAAGCCAGATATTAGTGTCTGCCGGGGACGCACGTAGTATTTCCTCCTGAAATCCTCCAAGGCCAGATATTCTGAGGAAATTTCACATTTCCAGCTTTACTGTTGTTGTTATATTGAAAATCTTATGGAAGAAAACATTTTATCAACTGAATGTGATATATCATAGACAACAGTGTGGGGGGAGGGGGGAGAGGCAGGTGGGAGAGGGTATAAGGGGGATAAATGGTAACGGGAAAAAGTACAATAAAAAGCTGAAATGCCATTGTCGGGAGTGGTGTAAGTAAGTTATTGAAGATTTTTGCTACAATTTTGTCAGATGGGGCACACTTAAAGCAACTCCTCGCGCCCTTTTCATCGCTTGACAGAGAGGATTGGACGTATATCACCTCACTTAAATAAGCATTTATGCTTGTCAGAGTCGCCTTGGTGATTCATAGGTCAGTCGCCCAAAGCTGCATCTACAAAATACACCCAACACAAACGAGCATTCAGGGGCGCCCATTCAAACAAGGTGAAGAAAAATAGGCCTCCCCGGACACGAAGGGCAAGAAAAACATCCAGGTGGAAACAGGACCACCTTCTGCTTCTTCGTGCCCTGAATGAGTCGTGAAGCCCCAGGACGGACGTCAGGTTGCTCGCAAATATTAAAGAATATTTATCTCTTTCCAGAGTGCTGTGTTCTCACGTTTTACCCGCAACCCCTTCAGCCCCCATCCCTGGCGATTCTTTATACTTGTTAATCATGCCCATCCCTTGCCCAGTGAGATAGGGAGAAACTGAAGATCCCAGAGGTAAAAAATACATGAAGTTAATTATCAATATGGCTCAGTCTGAGTTTACATTTTCAGCAGGCGAGCCCTGAGCTAGGGGCTCCTCACCGACTCCTTGATTTGCCCCCTTATCCCAATGGTCTGGCTTCTGCGTGGACACAGCCTGGACTGTTTCCATGAGAAGAAGAACAACAAGGAAAAAGCACACGGAGGCTTAAGTCACACCGGAGGTCTTCAAAACAAACAGAAATGGGTGATACTTCTTCCTTCACATTGCACTGAAAGGGGGCAGAGAAATGACAAAGCAACGCCTGACCTCTGGAAGCTAGTCAGACCCTCACCAACAGGCCATGTCATTCTCCTGTTGGGGATAAGAAACCTCCCAGAATACCTATGAGGTTGGTCAAGATCAAAGGAAAGTGAGATTGAAAAAAGGATACTTTGTGAGGTTGTCTAGGCACTAAAACAAGATCGCACAAAATAGCAATTATCTACCCGTCTAGACTACAATGAATGACCGAGACCTCTTTACCAATCCTAGTTGATCCTCTCTCTAGCCCTACAGACAAGACGTACTGAGCGATCCAACTACAGAATTGCCCTTGCTCTCTGACTGCATCCAATCTAGAGAGAAGCTCTGCTTCCTTCGGCCTCCTGCTAGTCACCCACCTAAGCCCTGGTTCTATAAGAGGTTCCCTCCGCCACCCGCTTCCTGGGGCTCTTGTGGTTCCCAAGCTCTGGGCTCTCCCTTGCCGCAACAAGCAGTAAACTCAGCGTGCTCAATGATCCGTCTGTGTCTGGCGGTCTGGCAGTCACACAACACTCACACCCTCTGTCTCCCCCTGGAAGGTAAGAAGGTCTCCCCATAAGGCGCCGTTCCTCCGCGGATGAATGGCCTTGCTCTCCACTTCAAGGAGCCCTGCCTGCACCAGGTCCGGTCCATTTTACTTCCGGACTCAGATACCTCTTACTTGCTCAACTACTGACAATTCGTGTTTCGGTTCATTTCCAATCCGCCGTGACCCTGTTTGCTGGCTGACGTCCCCAGTCTGTCGTGCCACGGCCTGTTCACTAAACATGCCTGCTGCGTGGACTCTTTGCCTTTATTCCTTCTGATTCTCCCCAATCAACCCGCCTGCTTTCAGCTTTCTCTGAGTGCCAGCCACAGGCTAGGTAGGCTAGTTCCTTTTTGGACGTTAAGTTCGATCTGCTCGGTAAATTCCGCATAAGAAAACTGACACCCGGAGAGAGTCACTGAAATGGGTGAACTCTATCCTATGCCATGCCTTTTAGAAAAATACATGTTTCTCTCTCTCTCCCTCCTCCCCCCACCTCTCTCTCACACACACCAGGCACTGAATAGGTATCTCACTTCCCAACAGCTTCAAACTCTCCCCAGTCTTAAACTCTCCTGACAATGAACGGTGCCTGCCCGGATTTGCCTTTAATCTTACAGCATCAGCAGAATGAAGGAGAGAGAGAGAGCTTGGATGTGCACTACTGTTTCAAAAATTCTTGGGTCAGAAGTTGTTAGAACAGCAAGTTACAGACGTCCCTCCCTCCTGCCGTACCCCAGCAGGACCCAGGCTGACACCAGTCCTCTGTCACACGGCCTCGTGGCTGGAAGTTGCTATCAAATCTTTTTTACTGTTGGAGAGCAGGCCTGGGAAAGCAGTTGGGCTGCAAAGTGCTGCGAAGTTAATTGGTTCTGGTGGAAGATACTGAGGCTGGAAGTTACTAAGGCTTCTTCCACAGCAATTTGCTTTGCAGCTCAGGGAAAGAAAATACCCCTCCCGGTAGCCTTTGCCCGTGCTTCTGCCACACGAGAACCCCAGGATCCAGCTACATGACGTGGGAGGGAAGATGCATGGGGGAGAATGGCTGAGGACCATTTTCTGGAAATCAGTGATGAGCCGATCTATCTTGGCAATAGAACAAGCAAATTTGGACTTAAATCTGGCAGGGCCTAAGGGTGAATGAGTCATAGCTCACAGTAAGGAAAAATTGAAGGAAACAGATTTCAGGGATAGGGAGGGGACTGATAAATCTTGAGGTTGACACTTTCCAGATTTCTTAGAGCCAAGTTCATCTGTTGGTGGGACAGTTGAGGGGCAGCTTGTCTGCAGACATGAGCAATAGTTCTCAAGGTGAGGTCACCTGGTGTCAGAATGAAAATCTTTGAGCCACAGACGCCTGGATCAGAAGCTCCGGGAGCAGTGTTCTGGAATTTACATTTCAACAAAACCTCCGTCCTCCATGAGCTCTTTCCAGTTGGCCGCCAAGCCTCTGGCCAGGACAAAGGTTACTTTCTAGAGCTTTCTTTCAATTTCCAAGCCAGACTCCTCTTTCAGAAGTTCAAACACCTGGATTCTGAATTGCTCCCAGCACTGGCTCATAGCACCACCATAACCCATTAGTTAGCCCTTCTGATGGGCAGTGTCTTAAATTGCAAATTGGAAATAACACCTATTAAATAAATGAGGCATCCAATAAACATATGTTGAAGAAACGAATCTTAAGATGAAAGTATCTTGTAAACAGTCGTTATTCTAATGCTAGTTCTCCACAGTCTCTCTGATCCTCTCTCTCTGAAGGCATATGGAGCCCAAGGAGACAGCTTCCCATTCTACTGAGTAGCTGAATAGACTGGTCCATGATAGCCGCTCCAGTGTCTCACTTATTTGGGGACAGGGCTTGGGGGACAGAGGCAGAAAGCTGCTCTTCCTGGAGACGTGCTCTCTCATGTCACCCTGTAGTGACCTCTCAACCCATCTCTCAGTGTGGTTTTGCGGGCTCCCTGCAGCTGCTGAGATGGCTGAGACTGCAGGCAAACGACCTCCCAGAGGCCGGCCCCACCCCTGCTGGGTCTGGGCAATGACAGGTAAATTGGGCAGCAGAAGTCTTGTTTGGGGTGTTGGTGTGAGCTGGAGTGTGTCCCGATTAGACGGAAAAAATAGAGTCCGTTGCATTTGTGAGGTAGAAAGAGGGAGAGGCCAGGGAAGGAGGGCCCTGCACGAAATCCATGGCCTGTCCCTAGGCCCGACCTCTGACCCCCAGTCAGGGTCCCAGGGGCCACGGTCCATTGTGCACAGCGCAGATGCGGCCAGCTCACCTTCCACGTGGTCCCTGCACCCGATGTTTTCCGACCCTGCCTGTCTTCCTGTCCGCCTCTGTCCCCGTCCTTCCCCAGGGTGTGGAGTGCAGAACTCTGCCTTCAAGCCAGGAGACCTGGATTGTAATCCCATTTTTGCTGTCACTTAGCAAAAATGTGATTTGGATGATCATTTAGCGTTCCTCTGGCCCGATTTTCTTACTAAATGGAAGACAGTTAAGTGGGCAGTAAGCACGTGACAAGGAGAATGGAGCCCAGTCACCTCTAAGTTCCCTCCCTTTCTGTTATTCTGTGGCAGTGCTGGCCTGGGGCCCATGCCAGCGCCCTACCTTCGTGTCCTTTCTCGAGACAAAGCCGTGAACTTCAGTGCTGCTCTTCTCACAGCCTGGCCCACCCTAGCCCCAGCATTCTTACCTTCCCAGACCCCTAAACTGCCTTCGCCTCCCAAGATGACAGATAATGTATTATATGCACCCACTTCTAAGAAATGTGGATGCATGTAGTACATTCTAAGAACTTTCCCTAATTTGCAGGAGTAAGCATAAGACATGGAGTCAAACAGACCCAAATTATAATCTTGGCTTTGCTAAATTATCACAGGATTTTTGAGCAAGGTACTAGACATTTTCAACCTCCATTTTCCACCTCCAGTAGATCTAATAATACCTTCCTTGTAAGGCTGCAGGAGGGTTAACTGAATACACTTCCTATAAAGCACAGTGCCTGGCACATAATGCGAGCTCAACACCTGTGGTTGCCTCCCTTTTCCCATCTGGATCATATCGGTGCTTATTATCAACCAACCACATCCTGAAAATTCCGCCTTATTCTTCAGGCCATGACTGTAATCACGAGAGTTAACGGGTGGGCTGCACTGTGTCCAGCTCCAAGGGATGTCATTCACGCGGAACGACACCGCGAACGGTGTTCCCGGGCTCCCAAGGACAGCGCTGTCGGTAGTGCTGCCAGGCCGGCATCTTTTCCCTTCCTCCCCGCCCACCCTCTTGTGGACACTTGCTGTTTCCAGCTGTGGACTGGTGAGTCATCTTCCGTATCTTCTGTCCTTATTCCATCTATATAGTTCATTTCGTTTCAGTCCCTGAGGCTCAGTTCTGATATATCCCCTTTGATAGCTCCCTAGCATGTATGTAATTAGGCTTAGAGTCCCTCGACTACATTTAAAATGTGTGACCTTCCACTTTGCCTCACCTGGGCTCATCTCTCATGCTCCCTTACATCTCACACTGGTCCGGCCAACCCTGACTTCTGTTCCTCAAGATTTCCTGCCTCCGCATTTTTCTCTTGTTGTCCCCTCAGTTTGGGAAGCCACCCCCACTGATCTCGGCCTATCACAATCCTGTCCTTTCTTCAAAGCTGACCAAAATCTTTTCAGGGATCTCTCTCCTATAAGTCACCATAGGCCTTGGTCTTTTTAATCCTCCCATTTTTAGGTCATGTATGATCTTGTCTTTTTTTTCCTTAAGATTTTATTTATTTTAGAGATATCAGAAGGGAGGGAGAAAGAGGGGGAGAGAAACATCCATGTGCACGGGATACACTGCCTCTCACACGCCCCCACCTGGGGTCCTGGCCCACAACCCTGGCATGTGCCCTGACCAGGAATTGAACCTGTGATGTTTTGGTTTGCAGGCCAAGGCTCAATCCATTGAGCCACACCAGCCAGGGCTTATCTTGTCTTTTCAAACCTCCTTGACACTGGTTGAGAACAATGGCATCCTGCTGACTTTAGTGTGCTCACAGCGCTGAGAGTAGAGCTCTACTCACAGGAAATGCTCAGCAGATATGTACTAAATTGAACCCTCCCCCTGAATACACTGCCAGTGCCATCGAGGTATTTGCCATATAATGAGAGGAAAACACATTTCCAGTCACCACTTTGGATTCTCACGGGAAGCAGAAGGCTAGAGTGGGGCGATGGTTTTGAGACCCCGTACCTGAAGTCACACCTTGAGTACTGTGTCTTGAGAAGCGTAGGCACCCAAATGTGTTTGTTTTATGAATAAACACAAAAATGGAGCAAACTGGATTTAAATCTTGAACCCATCTTTTCTTAACTCCACTATCTGGGTAAGTTGCTTAACTTTCTAAGGCTCATCCTTTCATTTATCATGGCATGGCAATCCTATTTTGGGGAGTTCTGTGAATATTAAACCAATCAATGCTTATGAAGTAGTTAGCATAGTATTGAACAGACAGAGAGCACTTAAAATAACTTATTGTTGTTATCATCTCAACTGTTGGCCTATATAAATACTGTCTGAATTAATTCAACATCAATTTACTTGCACAAGTGCATTGCTCCTTAAACATTCCAGCAGGTGGTCTGACCATTTTTTTAAACTGAAAAACCTATGATTTAATAAACTTCCACAAATTAGGGAAAAATTTGACTCAAGTTGCACACCTTCTTTTTGAGAATGTGTGAATTCCGTGGGGGTGAGGTGCAAAAGCTGGTGTTTGAAAAATAAATTAAAAATAGGTCTTTAAGAAATAAAATCTGTGTCTTCTGGCATTGCTAAACTGTAGAAAACGCATCTGCAGTGTCCAGAACCAGCGGCCAGATTGAAAGCTATGCTACCTACATCTCGTTTCCCTGAGAGACACCCGTACCTTCAAACGCTGTTTTCTAAGCACACGTGCTCAGAGTTTTGTTAACCAAATAGCAGACATCCAGAAAAAGTTTGTAGAGAAACCAGTCACATGCAAGATCTTAGAACTGTAGGAATTTGAAACCGAACAGGATCTTGGAAACATTCTAGTTCAAACTCCCCGTTTTGCAGATGAAAATGCTTAAGGCCCAGAAAGGTCCTCACAGTGCCCGGTAAGTTCTCCTTCGGTGGCAAAGGAGAGGCCCATCGCCTTTCGTGGTGGTCACGTAGGACTCCTGAACGAGCGGCTGTGGTACAGCCTCAAGAGGAAAATGGCAGAGACGTCTCCTCCTTCACTTGAGGAGGAGAGAGAGGGGACACATCTTGGGGAGTCAAGGGTTCATTCACTGGCTGTTTCAGAGGTAAGTAAATCACCCTGCAAAGCACCGTGCAACAGCTGACAATGACCTTCCGCTAGGGACCTCATGCAGAAAGCTGAAATTCCTAAAAACAAGACAAGAGAAAACCTCCGAGTTTCACATTAATCCCGGGGGCTCTGCAACTGATTTAAAAAGAGGTCTTCCTAGTTTTTCTGAGACTGAACTCCATCGACAATGCTTATAGCGCAAATATCACAGCTGTGTTTTTGTACATTTGCAAGGAAATTTTATAATCCTAGACAGAAAAAAAGTTGGTGCTACCTATAGAAACTCTTTGTTTCTACTTCATAAATTCTTTCCTCACCCACTTCTCTTCCTCTTTTCAATGATCCAGCTTTACTATTCCAGATATAAAAGGCAGAGGCAAGTGAGAAATTTGGAATTAGAGCTGCTGGCTAAGGCAGTTTGTAAAACTTAGTTTCATGGGCTGTTAAGTGTGGCCTGAAAAAAAAATAAGTGCTTAGAAAAACACTGCATTAGTTATCTTTAAACAAGATTCACCACTAAGCCACTTGTTAGTGCCTTTTATATGCTAATGTGAATTGTGAATCTCTTGGAAGAGATGTGTAGATATATATAGAAACATTTCCAGTACTTTCCTTACTTATTTGATCTCCCCCCACCAACCCTACTTTAGTAACAGTGTACTAGAGCATAAATAACCAAAAAGAAGTTCAACCCATAAGTTGCAAAGTCCTAAACTTTGTGAAATGCCATAAAAGAGAAAAGTAAAAGTCATTTATTTCTTGGGTAGATTTTCCTTAACTTCCCAAAGGCTATTCGCTTCACAGGTAAAATCGGGGTGTGGCTCTCTTAGTCAAGGGCAAAGCAGGCATGTTGTATGAAAACGTGTGCTTTTCTAAGTGCAGCAAAGTGAAGTTGGAGGGGCCGTGGGCAGACTCCTTTCGTGCCCAGTCTGTAAACGTTAGAAAAGAAGCTGCTTTCATTCCATGTGTAGAGAGAATGGAGAAAGTTGGAGCTGGTTGATCCCCAAGCTCCACCTGCCTCTTCCCCACCTCTGCTGGACCCTCAGAGATTCCTCAAAATCTGGGAGGCCTATGGAGTAAAGCTGAAAAGAACATATTCTTATGTGTATATAATATAACCCCTTCATTTTTAAGTATATGAGAGAGGCGGTAAGTTGTTATGTGCTGGAACAATTAACTTCAGTAGAAAAGTGGTGCTTGAAGTCTTCCTATTCTGCTGAAAAGTTTGAAAAAACTGAGTGAAGGCTTGTGGCCAGGAAAGAGGTGAAGAGTTTGGTGTAATGATCTAGGGAAGAGTTTGGAATCTCCAAGGCCATGTGGGGGTAGGGGGAGAAAAGAGGGGAGAAAAGGAGAAGGAGGTAGAGGAATGGAAGCTGGGGTGAAAAGTAATTTGGATGTGGTCAGAGGAAGATAGTCTAGGCTAGAAGATTTGTAATCACAGACAAGTCTAAAATTCAATTTTAAATTATGTGCATTGTTGTGGTGATAAAACCTCCCTGTCTCCTTGGGTCCTCAGCCAAATCCCCAAACTGATATAGAAACTGGGTAAGATTCGAGTTACAGGACTCAGGTTATATAGAGGGAGGTGTGAAAAGGCCACATGGGACAATCAATCCATAAAACAATGTGCGTAGCCGAGAGGCAGCCAGGCTCATACCACAAGGATATAAGAAATCTCAGGGAAGGTTCTGTACATGCATAGGGTGTACAATGATGGGCCAGGGACCTTATTTAGATCTTAAGAAACAGGGAGGTCCCAGCTAATGTCTGAATAACAAAAGGAAGTTATGCTTTTGTATGGAGGAAATTTTACACTCCAATATCTTGTGCCTTTGACTACCAAAAAATGCCAATGACAGCCAAAGGAGTTGGGCTGTATTCCTACAGCCAATTGGCCACAAAAACTTAGTGCCTTACCAGCACTTTAAATTTAGTGACCCTGATGATATCTTCCCAACTTCCTCCTCACATCCCCATGTCTGTGTTTCCTGCCCCTGTGAATGTCTTTACCATCCCTGCTACTTAAGAAGAAATCGTGTTCTCAAATCTTTCCACCCATTCATACCACATAGCTTAATAGCTACTGAATCATCCTAATATTGCTGTTTGCATAAATTGCCTTGGTGTTTGCTCATTTCCTCAGTTTAGCTTGCATTATGTTGCTCAAAAAGTTCTAAGCACCTCTTAAGTGCTCCCTCTCTCCACTCCACCCATCCTCCAAGCTGTGCCAGTTACCGATCTAAAGGCAGACCTGGGTAAGTCACTCTACGAGCACCCTCCCATTGCTCACAGGATCACGTTCCCTGCAGCCTGGCTGAAAGCTTTCTTGCAAGTGTGTTTCTGCCCCACTACACGCCTCACCTCCTACAGTTTCCCACCCCACATGCTGTGCTATAAGGCCAATGGATTATTTTCACCTACAAATCTTCTCTCCTCCTCTTCTTGTCTTCCCCTACAATGACCTTGAGTCCAAGCAAAACAGTTATGCTTTGTCCCTTTACCATAATTCAAACTATCAATGTTAAAGATAAAAGTTCTGATAGAACCTGTATCTTATCTTCAGACATTATTTGCATTGCTTCATACTTTAAGTCAAAGGAATAAATAAGATATACAAATTTTCATGTTTGACCACACTCATGGGAAAGAGCCACAGAGATCTTTGGTGATTGCAGGTATAATGACACTTCACATGCATGGCTGGACTTGGCCAATGGGGTGGATGCCCGCTCTCTGGAGGCTGATTCTTGCTTATGGTGTCGCATACACTTAGGACTTTGTGTCATCATTCATTGTCCAAGTGAGCTTAGGCAAAAGCTATTACTTCTACGAACCTCAATTTTTACCGGTAAGAGAGCATCTACTGCCCAGGGTTGTTATATAGAGCCGATGTAACTAAGTATGTAGACAGACTCTGTGAAGAGTAGACAAAGGGCTTTGTCACCTGTAAAGAGCTACACAAAGGGGAAAGTGTGCTATGAAAAGAGAACTGGACATGGAGTCAAAACACATGGCGCCATGGGTCGGTCTTTGTCCTAGAAACATGTATGGAGGCCCTAATTCCACATACTTGTGAGTGTGACCTTATTTGGAAATAGGGTGCTTGCAGATGTAATCAAGTGAAGATGAGGGCACTAGAGAAGACGCTGATGCAGGAGGACCGGGCTCCTGATAGGAAGAGAAGATAGGCACACGGACAGAATGCCAGGGGAAAACAGAGGCAGAGGCTGAAGGGATGCACCTACAAGCCGAGGAACACCGACGACTGCCAGCTGTCCCCAGAAGGTGGGGGAGAGGCATGGAAAAGACT
>JAPYXV010005500.1:0-10487 GCA_028533065.1 Trachops cirrhosus | reverse complement strand
GCAATATCCGTTGTATATGACCTAACAACTCAAAGTTTGTAGATAGTGAACTCTTCTACTTACGTACATCCCACTGCTATTTCTTAAGCATTTAAAACTAAGCTACACAAGATGTAACATCATAGTTTTGTACTCTTATTAGGTTATATTTTAAAATATTAATGCAAACAGTAAAAATATAATGTCAAACCCCCACACCAATATTTGAAACAAATATAAAATTAATTAATGTACATAAAACTGTACATGAATTTGAAAGATAAACACTAAGACCCCCCCAAAATAAAAGGAACGCTAGAGAATTAATTTAAAATGTTCAAGGCTATGTGTGTGAATGTGAAAAAGGTACAAAAATATGCCTAGTTTTTAAGTAATGTTATATTTATAAAAATCACAAACCAACTGACAAAAAAGACAAGCAAATATTTCCAAAGCACAATCCTGGACTTAGCCTCACACCACAGTGGGTTCTGCAGGTGTTTGTTTTTAGGAAATCTGTGTGAAATAGATACCGCGTGTCACTAGAGGAATTCTTCCTAAGTGTATAATTGACCTCTGGTGAAGTAAATACAAGAGGATTATATAGATAAACAAACTCGCATAATTGATGATCGTATTTGCAGAAGTGAAATTTGGTACGAAACGTACCTAAATTCATTTCCTAATTATTTAAAGATGATTATTTGGTTGTGAATTAGTCTGTCTGAGACCTGGCTCACCACTTCGCCATTTCGCCCCTGCCTGCTGTTCCCATTCTCAGTGCTCTGTTTATTTATGCGTTCTCTTCCCTTCCCCGGACATCCACGTCAGACATTGCCAAGCGTGAGTCAAACTCTCCAACAAAGACTTCCTTGAGTATGTCGGTCCATAGTCCGCTCTCCCTTCTTCTTGCTCTAATAGCTGTCACATGTAACAGTAACTTGCGATTGTTGGTCATATTGCACCATTATTTCGTTGTTATTTTGGTACTGATATTTTCTCATCCAAATTCTTCATACCTGGACTACTAGAGACCAAGCCTTGTATCTATCGTGTCTCCCATATTTCGAATAGTAGATGCATATTTTAAAGCTGTGATATTCATTTAATTAAACAGGATGTAATCTAAGCTTTTTATTTCCCCTTTTCTGTTACCCCAATTTTGACGTATTTTCACTATCTGCTCAATTAGAAGTCAGTAATTCAAAAAAAATCATTTGCAAAATAATTTGAACATATAATGCAATACTCTGATCTTCCAAGGTGCAGATGCTAGAGAATGCACACACACACGTAGAAGCCACATCACAGACTCTTTACACTGAAAAGCAATGCACTGCTCTGTGCATCGCTTAACCAAACCATCCATCGTATTCATCTTAAACTATGTTCTACAAAAGTACTGTGTTTAGATCCTCATCAGAATGGTAACATCTACTACTAGTTCTTAAGAACTCAATCCCATTTGGCATCACTATATCATCCAGCTTCACAAACTCCATGAATTTCCAGGCTGAGCTGGAGAGAGCACTTACCTAGACTTAACAAACAGGTGGCTTTGGGAGAGCAAAGGGAGTGTGTCTGGGTATCACTGCAGCTTTGCAGTTAGCAGGATCTTTATCGAATGAGTGCTCTAGCAGATTTCGGGAGCCCACATCAGTAGCATTCACAGGTCTGTCTGAATATGCGTACACACCACGAAGTCATTTTCTCCACAATCGTCATAAAGTTGACTGTTACACCTCCACAAAGTTGTTAATTCAATGGATAAAATCTGACAAAATAATCTTCATTCTGATAACTTATTTAAAAGATTTCTATAGAAAGGACTTCAGATAACACTTTATCTTTGAATGAAAAAAGAAACACTGCACCAAAAACCTGAATATTCTTATAAGCAATAAAACATTCTTGTTAAAAATATAAGGAGGTGAAGCTCAAAGAGTGGAGACCCAAAATGAAGCAGAAAGCACTTATAAGGTAAATATAGAGCCGCGTTTTTACCTACAATTGTTTTAAACAGGCAGTTACAGTTTGTAGCAGAAGAATGTCAAACCTATGCAATCATTAATGAGGTGCCGTGATGGTTTCATGAACCTACTAGCAACTAATAAGGTCAAAAAAGAACATTTTTGGCAAAAGCTCAAGGTCTGAATTTCAGTGATGAATTCATTGCAGTACCTCACCTTCGGGCCATGTAAATAGCAACACCCAATAAAAACAAAACTTGGTTCCCATGAAGCCAGAAAATTAACATTGTTAAATGCAGCTTTACTCTTACTATAGAAAATTACTCTTTGTTGTTGTACCACTGACCTCCATTGGGAGCCTTCCATTTATTATTCAACAATAACCTGTACCGAATTCCATTTTCGTCCTAGAAGGAAAAATCTGCACTGTGAACTAGCGTGTCTCTGGTTGCTGAGGGCGATCAGAAGTCCTTGATTAGGTTGCACACCGTATGTGTGTGCGTGTGTGTGTGTGTGCACACAATGCGTTTGACCCAGACTTTCAAAATATTGCTTTGAGGTAGGAATTCAGATTTGGGGGGAATATGGTATTTTTGAATATATGTTTAACTATATCTTAGATAAATTTAGGGAGTAAGGAGTCTTCAAAATGTTGACCTCTTATTTTTGGTTCTTCTCTCCCCTCTCTCCCACTGTATTTTTCTGCAATTCAGGGCATTTTAACCTTTCAACTTGATCTTATTTTCTTTTGAATGGATAGCATGGTACAGGTAAGCCATAAATTGCATTATTGCACACTAATTGCTTTTCTAAAGCATGGTAGGAACTAGCTATTGCAAGAACTATTATTTATCCTAATTGATCCCAGCTGAGCTTGGAAGGGAGCCTGGCCTGAGAGTCTTCAAAGACTCGCCAAGAGACTGTCAGATTTGATAACTCACACCACTCTGAACTTGGCTCAGGGAGGTCAGTTACAGAGTGAACACTAAGCTCTCCCCGATATTCAAGCCTGCTGAAAAATGCAGATATACTGCCAGCTGACTTGCAAGCCACTAGACTTTCAATGTTGTTTTAAGAGGCTCATGTGTTCTTGGAACTGGGGATGGGCTGCTTAACAATGAGTAGGCATGCGGAGCTACAGAGCAGATGTGACTGCCCTGTGTGATGGGAGGCATGAGCGTCTGTTAAGACATGGCTTATGCCTTGGTCTAAAGATTTGGGAGAACCTGGGAATACAACTAAGCCTTAAATTATGCTTCTTTGATCGGATAACTGAATGCACCCATGAATTTATATTTTATTGTTTTATGTTATGTTCATCTTTTCTTACATAAAATTCCTCGTGTTCAGATTATACAAACTGTTGTTTTACATTATCTAAGCTCCAACTGAATGATCTTTTCCGTTAATTTGTTACATTAAGTTGTAAGCACTCTGAAGGAAAGAAAATAATATTTGTTTCTTCACTGTTATGGCTTCTTTTCCTAACACAACCCCTGGATGCATGATGGGCCCTCAAGAAATAAGGATTTGTTGGACAAATGAATACATAAACAATTGTATGAATGAAGAAACTGGGCAAACTACTTGAAGGCTTTTTTCCCTCTGAGTTCAATAAACTTTAACAGTTGACAGATGTGTTATAGATAACTAACCTTATTGCACCATGTTCTACACCTTAAACTTACACAAGGCTACTTGTCAAGCATGACAATAAACCTGGGAAAAAGAATTCAATTGCAAAGAGCTATATAAACATTTTCGCTATTGCTACTTTTAAAGATGTTTGGGTAGATATATATCATTTACATCCGATATTTCTGGCAGCCTATTCAATTTCAACCTGCAGGTTTTTGAAATTTCATATTAGTCATACAGAATTTTTAAAATATTACCTGAAGTGAGAAAATAGTATATGGAAAGTTTCTTTTTCTTTTCCATTTTCTAATTTATGGATGTGCGTAGCTTCTTTATATTTCTACCCTTGTATCTGAAACATGGCTTTATTGCCATAACGGATTGTATTCTTTATTGTCATTATGGACCTGAAATTCCTTTCCCCTCCTTGAGAGGAAGGGGATATTTTGCTTCCCCTTGAATCTGGGTGGACCCTGTGACCGACTCTGACCAGTATGTTGCAACCAAAATGACACCTTCCAAATGTAATTTCCAAGCTTAGGCCTTAACAGATTTGAAATTTGCTTTGTCATCTCTGTTGCTATGTTCCCTCTGGGAAGCCAGCTGCCGTGTAAGGAGGGCAGGTGAGCACCATCTTGCGGGGAGAGGCCAGTCTTGGCAAATGGAGGGGAAGAACATAGGTAGGAGCCCACGGATGCTGGAAAAGTGAGTGAATTTCTTGGACCTCTGAGCAGAGTGAAGGGACAGAGCAAATGATATCAGTCATTTCCTTCCCAAACTCCTGATCCACAAACATGTGAGCAAATAAAGTGACTATTGTTTTAAGCCACTAAGTGTTGGGGTACTTTTTATACATGGCAGTATATAACAACATGTACTTTCATCATTTAGAAGTCAAGGTGTGTCCAGAAGTTATCCAGCTATGTAATATGGAAAACAGAGATGTTTATTGAAGAAGATATAAGGTACAAGAAACACTGTACACAGAGCAGTGACTCCTTCAAAGCAGGCACCTTGGGACATCACACAGTTTTTCCAGTCACCATCAGCTGCCCCGTCTTATTTTCCTGAATCTCATCAATGGTCTGAAATCTCTTCCCTTTCAAAAGTGATTTTAGTTTTGGGAAAAACCAGGAGTTGCTGGGCACCAAATCTGGACTGTAGGGGGGCTGAGTCATCTGGGTGATTTGATGTTTCACCAAAACACTCTGCAGGAGACGTGATGCATGAGCAGTTGCGTTGTCGTGATGAAGCTGCCAGTCACCAGTTTCCCATAGCCGTGACCTTCTGAATCACCTGAATAGCTTCCACAGAGGAATGTTCAAGCTTAACACAAAGTCTGATACAGATTCGTTGTTCTACTCTCTCAGTCATTTTGAATGCGATGGCCACACAGTACACATGCTCACTCAACAATGTCTACTGCCCCCACTGACTAGTACAGTGAAGTCGTCATTGTTCACGCATGCGCATTCCAGTCCACTCTCCTTGGCTGCCAGGTTACATGGATGTTGTGCAAACTGTGCTCATTATGTTAACAATAGCTGGACTTTTTCGGAATAGACCTTCATATTACTTTCCTAAATAGAAGAGTTTAAGTATGGTCATAATATATATTTTGAGAAAAACGAGAAAAAATTTTATAGTATAATGTTTTTTCAGTATGAACCCTTGAGATAGATGCTTTATTCCAATCTATACCTATAATGTTAACCTTTTACACTGAAGATTAGAAATAGAACTGATTGAAGCTTTACCATGTCATTATAATACTTAACGCTCAAAACTTCAACTTTAGAAAAAAATGACTCTCAAAGTAAGATGTTTATTAGAGTTTATGATGTAAACATTTTTAACTAGAATATAGTTATATCAGATTTCAATTGGTTACACTTTCTTTACCATAAAGAAGTACCCAAAGTTCCTGGGTTTTTGGAAAGGTGTAATTAAATAATTAATTAAGTAATGGGTAGAAATTCTTTGCTGCCAAATAACTGCAAAATGTTTTTTATTATTTTCCTCTATGACTTTCTTTTTTTTTAAAAAAAAAATTTACTTTATTGATCTTTAGAGGTGAAGGGAGGGAGAGAGGGAGAGAAATATCAATGTACAGTTGCCTCTCGTGGGTACCCTGCTGGAAACTGGCCTGCAACCTAGGCATGTGCCCTGACTGGGAATTGAACTGTGATCTTTTGGTTCGCAGACCCGCACTCAATCCACTGAGCTACACCCGCCAGGGCTTCTCTATGACTTTCTATAAAATAATTCGACAACTATTGACTTAGCAATTGCTATAATATAGATAGGTTAGAATAAAGCTGTAAAAAATTTTATAACTCCCCATGTTTTCTTTTCTTCTGCATAAGTTAGGATTTGAATTTGAGAGTGAGCAGGAACCCAAAAAGAATTAATTAAACATGATATAACTTAACTGTTGTCTCATAAAATTCCAAGCAACTTTCTGACAGCTCCATTCTACAAAGTCAAAGGGAGCCCAAGTTCCCTCTATCTTGTGGTACTTTATTACGGCCTAGGATGCTGTACTAAGTAAGCTTCAGGATTCATTATATACCAGCAAAGAGAGAAAATGTTGAAAAGGATGGTATACTCTTTCCTCTAACACTACCTGGAAGGTGAGCCCGTGACTTCCGCCCAGATCCCAGTATGTCTAAGTCATATGGCCACACCTAGATGAAGGGGGCTTGAGATATCTATTTCTCAAGCTAACACCTTTACTACTGTGGGAAAAGGAGAGTATGAATATTTAGATAGAGTTAGTGTCTGTCACCTTTTTCATCACTTATTCAATCCCTATGACTCTCTAGTAAAGCTGCCTTCATGGTCCTAACCAAAATACTGAAGCTGAATACTAATGAAACACTTTTGTTTAGTGAACACTTCTCTGTTTCATGGCCTCCTTCTGACTTTTGCCATCTCAACTTTCTCCACTGACCCACGCACTACAGTGATGTGGCTCATTAATTGCACCTGGCTAATGTCTACGCTCCATCCTCTTGCTCCCATTCTCAAATAAATTAAACCAACCAGATTAAAAAAACTTATCATTTAATCGCTAAAGCATGCTTTACTCAGGTGATATTAGGTAGAAACAGGTCACTCTCTTTTTTTTAAAAAAAAACCTCTTTAAAGTTAAATTGTCAAGATAATGATAACAACTCAGGCACTGTATTACACAAGTGATAGTGAGTTTTCATTATAAACAATCTTTGGTTTTCTTCGATTATCCCATGTAATGGATATGTGTGTAAAGTGAGTCCTGGTCAGTAATCCTTCCCAGTATCATGAAGAACAATTCACTTTCATTTTGGATTATTCTATCACCTATCATCTCTTTATCTATCATCTATCTATCTATTATCTATGTATCCATCCATCCCTCCATCCTTATATCATCTATCTGTCCATCTCTGTCACCTATCTATCTACCTGTAGTCAAAGTGCTATGAGAAAGTCAATCTTCAGGACAGAAATCTTTTATCCATACTAGCCTGTTCTCAAGGTGAACCTTATGAAAAAGCCATGTTCATTTGCTACCCCATTGAGTTTGCAGCATTGAGTCTGAGATAAAAACCCAACCTTCCACTCTCCCCCTGCAGTAACGAGGCAGCACCTGTGCAGAGACTTTGGGGGAGAACTCCGACATCCACTCCACTCCAGGAAGAGGAGGCACACTTACCTGGTGAGGCCTGTGGATGGTACTCTGCTCTCCACGTCTGCCCTTCCTCATGAGAAGGTGCCTTCTTTCCATGGACGTGTGGAGGGAACTCCGAATTCCACTGTCCCCCTGTAGGAGTGAGGTGGTGGTGTCCCTCCCTTTCCTAAGCTCATACTGAGGAGATGGTTGGTGGGCAGCGTCCTGTCACCCGAGTAACATACACGTTGGGGGGGGGCAGGAAGATCACTGCAGAGGATTTATAAACTAAATTGATATTTGATCAACATACCACAAAAGTGAGCTAGAACATGCATTTTGAACCTAAACAGGTTGACCACCAGCTTAAATAAAACATATGTACAGAAACCTTAACCTTATTACACAATACTCAGATTATCCAAGATAAAGTCCAGAATTACTCAACATACCAAAAACTACGAAAATCTCAAATGAGAAAATACAATCAATAGAATTTAACACCAAGATGATACAAATGTTAGAACTGGACAAAGTTTTAAAGAAGACATCATAAAATATTTCAAATAGTAATTATATATACAGTTTAAAAAGAAAAACATGCAACCTCAGTAAAAAAATAGAAGTTATATAAACTCAAAAGAAAATTTTCTATATAATCAAAGTAAAAATCTAACAAGATAGGCTAAATATACAAGTGAAAATGACAGGAAAAAATCAGTAAGATTAAAGATGGATTAATAGAAATTATCTAATATGAGCAACACAGAAAATAAAACAATACAACAACAAAAATAAACTGAACCTAAGGGACTTCTGGGACCATAAAGGAACCTAAGATTTGAATCATTGGAGTCCCAGAATGACAGGAAAAGAATGCAAAGCTAAAAAATTATTTGAGAAATAATGACTGACAATATCCAAAATTTGGTGAAAGACAAATCTACACATAAAGAAACCAAATGAAATCCAAACAAAATAAACGTAAAGAACTCCATGCCTGGACATAACACAGTCAAACCTATGAAAATCAAAATGCAAATTTTATTAATCATTACTTTTATTTGGCCAGAGTAAGGTGAGAACAGGCTACCAAATATTATTCAGTGTGCTAGAATCTCAGTAGAAAGACACAACCCAAAACAGCCTATACAACACATAGCAACTAAAAAAAGCTACATTTTGGGTCCTGTTGGTTGATATTTGACCCAGCTGAACAGGGCAACCCATGCACAAATATAATTCTTTTATTTTTAAGTCAGTTTGATATCATTACAATTGTCTGCATTTACTCTTATTTTCTAAGAAATGTTACCTTTATGTTTCATACTTTGGTTTTACTTATTCTTATTAATCTTATTTTTTCAAATGTTCAAATATTTCTTTTTTTTAATTTTTGGAACTCCTCAATACTCTCTATCCAAGTAATCCACATATTCCATGTTGGAGCTGTTGTCCTACTTTTATAATAATAGGTAATTTTATAAAAAGTATGGGTCACTTTTAAAAAAATTTTTGTACCTTCCTCAAATGTATTTCAATTCATTAATAGAAAAGATTGAAAAATACTAAAACTAGGCATGATTTTTGAAACAATATAATAAGTAAATCATGGTGAGTATCAAAGGAACATAAACCTTGAGACTTAATCAATATGATTCAAAAGTAAAAATTAATTTATTTTGATAATAATCATTGTGAAATCAGTCACATCTTCTGTTGTAGGTAGAAATTGGCTGTTCCACAGGTGCGTGAAAAAAGCATCCCCAGGGCCCACGTGCGGGCGCCTCCACTTCAGGCCTATCGTTAATTTCATCATCCAAGCACATGACCTTCTTAGTGAACTGGCTCAGAGTGCTGTCTCTGTACAACTGAAGTTCTCCAGGTTATTCGCTACCTACTGACATAAATGTAATCTTGATTGAAATCATCTTTGCTTCATCTCAGTCCACAGCTTTGAATGTTAAACTTTCTCTTCTTTGAAAATGAAGAATTACAAGCAGTTCTTAACATCTATCCCATGTCCATAAACCTAGTAACCTTGTTTTTTAAAGTCTTAACTCTAACTCCTCCTACTACTTCATCCTCTAAGTCGAGAGCCTACTTCTGATTTCCGTTTCCTTCCTTGTTAGCCGGGAAGCCGAGAGCAGCCATGTCCTCTGCCACACGAAGCCTGTAAGGGCACCGGTTCTCAGGACGCGCCACTGTGATGACACCGACGATTTTTTGTAACATCCGCTATCTGATTTTACTACAGCTGCTCTCAAAACCGCAGCTGTTGAATTTAAAAAATCAAAAACGTGCTGGCCATATACACTTCAAGTTACTGTTATTCTCATCATTCCTCATTACTTTTAAAGTCATTACATTCCTTTCAGCAGGGGCTTTCAAATGCTCTTCCAACTACCTGCCAACTCCGCTATTCCCAAGGAAGCCCATTTCCCCATCCTCAAAAATGGCGAAATCATATGACAAGAATTATTTTACCTCCGTTGATCCATTTCAGAAACATATGTCGAGGAACTTGCAAGGGCCCAGGTGCTAGAGATAGAATAAGATTAAGCCAGGGTTCATCTATTATAAAGTTCATTTCTGGAACGAGAAACGCATAGGCAGTGATTTTGATTTAGTGTGATGAAGGTTACACCTGTGGTGGTTCTTTCTCCCCTTCCTTCTTCTTTTTTTCTTTATCTGCTTTTGCTTCCTACCTCGGAGGAGCAAATGTCTCTCTTCTTTCCAATGGTTTCTTTTTAAGTGACACATATTTGCCATTATCGTACAAGTGCAGGGCTGTTTTGGCTTCCTGCTTAAAAGGGCTTTCCGCCTTCATTGTGCCTTTTCTTCCCCCCGACCTATGAACATTGTCAACTATTAAGATGAAAATTGTCTTCCTTGGGTCTAATTATTTCTTGACAATGTGAGAATAATTTCCTCCACTTTGGGTATCATTTGTTCCTTATGCACTTAAAATCCAGCTTCTATCTTTACCACTTTAAAGTTTGCCTTACCAATTTCCAATCCAATTATCTTCATTCTTCATCCTGCCAAAATATCTAACTTTCTGAAATTCACCTTTTCCATCCGCCTTTCAATGATTGCTCCTGGCAGGTAAAAAAATCTACTCATCTTTCACATAGTAGTGTTAGTGCTTTTCTTCTGTGAAAACATCTGACACCTTCAGCCTCTCAGAATTAATGTCTAATTTCACTTACTGTTTGCTCATGCAGTATCATATTTAATTCATAATT